>CAWUFW010002676.1:1800000-2099572 GCA_963921515.1 Calotriton arnoldi | reverse complement strand
ACACAGCATGTTCCGAGGAAGGCTTGTGTGTGTGGGATGGTGGCACTGGATGTGCCTCCGTTGGGTGGGGGGCCATGCACAGGGCGGGTACGTCGATGATTGCGCATTGTTGGTCACGGTGGGTGCACCAGCTAAGATGTGTTGCCC
This sequence comes from Calotriton arnoldi, assembly GCA_963921515.1. NCBI lineage: Eukaryota > Metazoa > Chordata > Amphibia > Caudata > Salamandridae > Calotriton > Calotriton arnoldi. The sequence goes on along the minus strand of CAWUFW010002676.1, from coordinate 2,099,425 downwards.
TGTGTTCAATTCCTATGTCCGCATGATGATGGACTGTGGATGTGGGCAGACTACACATTGGTCGATGTGCTGTCTATATGCATGTGCCTTCACACCAGGCACAGCTGCCCCTGCACATGTGACCCCTGCTGGACTCGCTGCTGGGTCTGTGGAGCTGATGCACCTTCTGCGCGTGGGGCGGACAGCTCTCCTCACTTCCCTCATTGCGCATGTCATGTCTTTGCCGCAGGTGAAATGGATCATGGAGGGCCCACATGTACGCGTGGGTAGGCTACACATGATTGTTCACTGGTCGCCACCCCCAGTCAGTGTTTCGAATGGGAAGGTTGTCGTGCTGGTGGTATGTTCGATGTGGCGGATGGGCGGGCCTAGGTGCGGGCTCACATTCCGGACATGGGGGGTAGTTGGATTGGCGACTAGTTGCAGTACACACGGGACACGTCTCTTCCTTTCCACATCTGGGTCATCCCTTGTACTAACTGACAGTGATACAGTCATCTTCGCCCCAGCCCTCATGTCCTCCCCTCGCCCCCCAATATGCATGCTCACCTGCGAGGCTAGCGCTTGCACAGGCAGCCCCAAGCTCGCACCAGAGAGGGCAAGGAGTGTATGTGTGGGTCCAGTTGCACGAGTGGGCTGTCTCAGGGTATGATGTGTGGCGGGACGCCGTCCACCTGCGTGGTGCCCCAAATGGAGACCCGGCCTGCATGGACTATGCATCACAGTCTTCGCCTTCCGGATCCGCCACCTGCGACACCCAGTGGCTGTGGCTGCCCTTGCAGCCAGGCCGCGTCCGTCTGTGGCTGATGGCCCACACATTCACTCTTTGGCCTCTCTGGGGAGGGCTCAGGGGTGGTGGCGCACGCGCTTGCACTTAGTCGCAATGGCATGTGGCGTGGTTGGTATGATGGGCAATGGATGGGATGGTGCGAGCCACCTCCCGTGACGTCAGTGCTGCTCGTGCTGTGGTGCGTCCCCCTACACTTCCATTTGACTTTTTGCCATGCTGGACGTTGAGGTTCTATTGCCTGCGTGATATGACCAGGAGGAGCGCGAGGAGACCTCTCACACACCATGCTCCACTGCCATCCCGTGCCCTGTATCGCCTGTGCGGATTGACTATGTTGGGGTTACACCTGGTCGACTGGGGCTGTGTGTGCCTTGTCAAGGGGCATGGCGGGCGCACAACAGGATCCAGCTTGTCCACAGAGGGTGGGCTGAGGTGCGCCTGGTACCGCTTTGTACGTGTGCCCGGCTGCTGTGCACACACGTGTTCACTCCCCCGACAGGTGTCCTCTCACAATGCCCAGGGAAGCGGTGGTGTACTGTTCATGACCCCTCCCAACACGGCGTGCTCCAACTTGGCATGTGCGCATCTACCCGTCGCACCCACCCACCTGAGCACTGCGTCCATACGACTTCACACAACACATGTGTGTCTTCCACAGTAGTGCTACTCATTTGCGTTGACATCCAATACCAGTGGACTACATGGTCATGTCACGACTGCCGTGTACTTCACATACTCTCATCCTCTCTCATTCGTACTTGTGAAATGAGTCAGCGGAGACAGTTCTGGTTTCAAACATTATATTGAGTCTTCTGTCCTCTGTGATGCAGTATAGTGGACACTACTGGCAGCGGAATACATGTTGAGGATATACTGAGCATGATTACAAATGGGATAGGGTGTGGGGTTACATCTGCTTGGCCAAGGCTGTGCTAATGTACATTTACGTATAGCTGCGGAGCTGCGGACTTTGACACAGACGGTATACATGTAGCCTACCAGACCGCTCGGCATCATGGGCACAGTCCATCTCAGTTCCATGTGACAGGTTTGCTGCGGTTGTTCCTCGTGCACGCGTGCATGTGAGATGACATCAGGGCATGTGCTTGCGTGCATGCAGCGGCGTGCCACTTGTTGTTGCACTGTGGTGGTTACTGGACATGTCACAGTCACTGGGGTCGTGTTGTTGTTGTATGCACTTGTCGTCCATGCAAAGGTCCTGGTATGGGATTCCCGGGGCGGGTGGTGGGAGGGGTGCAGCACCCACAGACTCCAGGCGACCTATTCATGTCCACTGAGCGGTGTGTGTGTCCATGTGCGCTGGATCCATGTCGTGTCCTGGTTGTTCGTGCAGTTCCGTCCATGTGGGTGCGATGCACAGAGCCCATGCCACTGCCTCCCACGATGCATGCGGTGTTCCTGGATGTGATGGGGAACAGTGTGCATGTCCCGGTCATATCCGATGTCATGGCGATGTCGTTGATGGTGTGGTTACAGTTGCCGGTCGTTTGGTATGGCTGTTGTGGTGGTGACTGGCCAGTCCGTGCGGAAGCTGAGCATGGGTGCGGGGTTGGACTTCATAGGTCACTCGGGGAACCTGCGTTGTGGTCCGACGTATTTACAGGTTGACAGGTATGCGATGCCGTCCAGCAGGGCTTCCATGTCATTGGTGGTGTACATGTTTGCCAGCCAATGAAGCGGATGGTGGCTGTCAAGGTGTTGTTCGTAGGTTGTCCCTTGGAGGACCATGATGGGGCATTCTGGGTGACATTCGATGTAGCTGTTCTCGATGATCCGTCGTGTGGAGGCACAGTGGTTCCATTTCAGTGCGCGTGCGATGTTGGCCACATACGCCATGCCCCCATAGGCAGAGCAGGCCCTGTCGTGTGCGTCCAGAGGGAGGAGTAGTGGTAGCAGGTCCGCCTTCAGACATGCCGGGTTGGAGAGGCATATCTCGACGGGATGCTGGTAGGGACACCTCCGACAGTAGAAGACGGGCATGACGCAGCTGAACAATGTGATGCGGTAAGTCAGTCGGTAACTTACGTTCAGCAGGGACAGGAGATCGCATCCCAATGTATGTATCGTGCTGGTTTGGTACAGCTTGAGCTCTTCGGCGTAGTTGGGTAGGTGTGTTGCGGTTGCCATTTCGCAGCGGTTCGTAGAGGTGGCGTGCTCCGGCTGTGTGTGCAGTCTGCAATGTGCACGCTCCGGGGTTGCTGTGAGCTCTGTGTAGTCGTGGGGAGACAGGACTTGTGTTCTGTTGGCTTGTTTGGAGGACACGGGCCCTCTTCCCACATGCTTCTCAGACAGTTCAAGGTCGGTGCTGTGTGACTCCTTCCAATTAACTTGCATGTGGCCGACATGGGGGAGTGTTTTCTTCTTTCCTCCCCGTCCGTTGTGTGCTTCTGTGATATGCGCTATCTGCCGTGTGGTCGGTCTCCTCGGCATGCCTGTGTTGGTCTATTCTTGGACAATGGCTGTATTCACCGGCTTCTGTCGTAGGGCTGTGGTTTCGGAGTTGGAATGGAAGGTCATTCAGTGCTGTCTGCTCTCCCTTGTGTGGGCGGCAGGCTGCCTTTCCGCTCTGCGTTGGGCCTTGTGTGTGGATGTAATTCTTGGGCCACCTGTTGTCGGTCACCGGGCTCTTTGGTGTTCCGTTTCATGTGTCTTGTTCATATGTGCAGGGTGGTATGGGTTTTTCAGTGTGGTACTGGCGTTCCTCTTCCCGAAGGGGCCCTGCTTCTCCTAGTTGGTGTTGCCGCCGCTGTGTGCTACGCCATGTTTGTTACACTGGGGTGTGTCCTGCTGTTGCGTGTCTTCACTGACATGTGTGCGTCGGTTGTGTGGCGTTGGGTGTTGTCCGTGAATTGGGCGTTGGGGACATGTCTGTGGCCGGCCTGTCACGTGTCATGTGCGTTCGGGGTGGGGCTGATGTGTGTGCTGCTTGGTTGTGTCCCTGTGTCTGTGTGCGACGCATGCATGGCGCTGCGGTTGGCCTCTGCGTTGTGCGCATGTGTGGCGGCGTCATCGGCGCTTTGTGGCCGTGACGGGGTGGTTGGTTCCTAGTCCCAGGTGGTGTGTACACATGTGTTCTGCGATGTTACGATTTGGCCTGTGTGTCATATGTAGATGCGATGGTGGATGTGTAGTGTACACGCGCTGGTGGGGGGTTGTCCGCTTTTTCCGCCCTTGCACTGTGTGCGCTGTTTGCGTGCACTTGTTGTGTGTGTGCCTACCTGCGTCTCCGCGGTACGTTGCGTCCTTGGTGGTGCATCAGCAGAAGCATGGGAAGGGCCTGCAGTGCTGGATTCATGCCCGGGGTGCCGCTTCTTCGTTGTCCGTGCTCTGCATCCGTGTTACCGCTTCGGTTTGTCGTACGGTATCTCTTGGCCGTGGGAGCCGTTTGTTTGCGGCATCGTAATTTATGCGCCGGGCGGGACGTGTTTCGTCGGACGGTGTGTGTCAGTTGTGCTGCGCCGCTACGTGTGCGGGCGCACTTTGATGGCGGACGGTGTTGCTGGCTTGCCGGCGGTGTTTGGCCTGCTTTTCGCATCGTAATTGGGCGGGCGTGTGGACTGCTGCGTGCCGGCGGTAACTGGTGGTTTTTGCATCCGCCAGCACGGCGGTAGTGCTTCCCCCCGCCATCGTAATGGGCCCCTATATTTTTGGAAACGATATTAATGACTTTGATATTTTTGAAAACAATATTTCTTACCTTAAACTCGATATTCTTGACCACGATATTCTTGCAGTCGATATTTCTGTATCTCGATATTCTGCACTCGATATTAGTGCAAGTCGACATTTCCAACTCGATATTCTGACTCTTTACCATTGGAAATTATATAATCATAACACACTACACTACACTACACAGTGGTACTGGCATTTTACCATACTGATCCTTGAAAGGTAGAACACCAGGGGCCAAATTAGCCCATGTATGGTTGTATGGAGGTGCTCTTGTGGAGCTAAATGGAGAAGGTATCATGAAGAAAGCAAGTTCCTAGCAGAAGAAGTATGTAGTGAGGTTCATTAGTCGGTTGGGTGGGATCAAGCTGTAGTCAAATTTCCAAGACACATATATGTTGGAAACTCCACATTTTCTCAACCTAGCAGGGTATCCAAAGTAAAGAAGAATGTGGTGACCTTCCAAAATGGTCAGACTTGGAGCATGGACAGACGTAAATGCAACAGTGACGGAGATCCAGAAATATTGTGATTGAAATGTGGAAGAGCTTGAAGCACAAGAATATCACAGGGCAAGGAAATATGAATGTACCCTGCATAAATAATATATTGTAGTAGAATAATCCCTTCTAAATTCTTCCAATAGGGAGCTGTGTTATATTTGAACTATGAGCCTGATTTAGATATCGGCAAATGGGTTACTCCATCACAACGGGACGGATATCCCGTCCGCCAAAATCTAAAACCCATAATTTCCTATGGGATTTAGATTTCAGCGGACGGGATCTCCATCCCCGTTGTGAAAAAGCAGCCCATCCGCCAATATCAAAATCATGCCCTATATGTCAGTTGAACTGTAAACTCATATATGTATGATTTTACCTTGTTCCTTATGTGTGTTTCTCCCAACATTTTAGTCTCTCTCTCTCTCTCTCCTCCTTTTCTTACCCTGCTGACTAGAATATGTTATGGATCTGGTGATTCTAAATTAGGTTGTTCAGAGTTGCAACTGGGATGATAGAATGAGAAGCCTAAGGAGAAACATATGGCTTTTAATGCTTGTGTTCAATAAACCTCTTTTACCCATTAAAGGAGAAACATATTACTTACATCAATTACCTTAGTCTAGTTTTGATCTAGTAAAAGTTGACCTACTTTCCTGACAAAAGGTGACATATATTCAGAGTCAGTTTCAGTTTCTATGATGACTGAATAAGATAGTTAACCTGACTGTCAATTGAGAGACGCTCATTTTGAACATCTCTGTCACCCACTTGAAAGGTGGGGTAACCAGAACTGAAATTCTTCAGTCAGTAATCTTATCAAACTAGCCAGACCTCAGTTATGCAGGTCTTCAGACTGAAATGGATAACCTTTATCCATTCTTGAATGATAGTAAACACCTCACCCCTTAATCTCTCTGTTTCAACATTAATGGTTAGTCAGAGCACAACTTGCGTGCTGTTCACATAGTACTAAAAGAACCCTAGATTCACCAACAACTCATGTAAAGACTGGACATAAAAGCTAAGATATGAGCTCTGTGGCACACCACGCTGGACCTTTACAGAGTCAGCAAAGATGTGCCACACTAATACCCTCATGTAGATGACCAATGACTCAAGTCACTTTAGCAACACATATATAACCTTAACCGTTCTTTGAACTAACATGGAGTGGTCAAGGGTGATAAATAGGTTCAAGGGTGCAACACCAACAACAGCATCAGTCCTCCCAGTTTATGATGTTCGGGATGGCAGACCGCTCATTGATCAAAGCTGTCTCCACTTTATCTTGGAGGGTACCATTTAACTTCAGACTTTTCTAGAATTCCATTGTGGCAGCCTGTCCCATGATCCTAAGAAGCCAAGGAATGTTTGGCGTGGGATAATAGTCTTTCAGATCAGTTACCTCTAGGCCAAATTTCTTTTAGGTGAAGAGTTATCCATGACTCCTTTAGATTGACTGGGATCATTCCCTTCCTGAAGGAACAATTCACATATTCCCTAATGCATGGCTCTTTCTGGTGTTCCTTCACACACCTTGTTGGGCAACGATATTCATTACAAAAGGCAGGCTTCAGTGACACTCTAATGAAAATAGTTTTGTCTAGAGAAACTGCCTGCTGGCGACCATCATGCGTCCCTCAGGTTCAATGTCAGAGCCTTAAATACTGTCTCTGATTTTCTTCATTTGATCCCAGAAGTATTTCTGAACACTGTCACATCAGTTTTCAGAAAGTTCAGGGGCACTGTCAAAGATTTAGGACTCACCATTTCTTTCAAGACCTGGAAGAGGGCTTTGGAGGAATTGAGGGCCTTGCTAATTTATCTGACAAAATGTATGGCCACAACATAGATCTTTCTAGTGTTATAGATCTTTCTAGTGTTTTTCAGCTTCATTGTATGTGCCTTACTTGGAACTGTGCCTCACTTGAACCCATTATGCTTTTCTAACTTATTTCTGTAGTGACCTGAGTTTCGCTGTAAAACCTACCTGGGATTTACTGTCTCTCTTTTGCTTGGAAGTTTTCAATGGAGCATGCTGGTCAGCAAAAGAAGAGACAGGACTATTACACCACACAACCATTTTATAAGGTTCATATTCCAGAAGCCAGCTACGGCTTTACCTATAGGTTAACTTTGCCAGTCCTGATACTAAAGGTCCCATATTATTCACATAAAAGGATATCTATCGTTTATTCAGGTTTTTAGTCCAGTTGCTTCTACTGACGAAAAAAGTGATCCGGTGGTAGTCTGACCAATCCACTCATGTCGCTGCCACCTGCTCAGTCCCATCATTTCAAGATGCGCCCTTTATTATGAGTGGACAAACACAGATTCTGCCTCAAGTCCAGCTCTTCTAAGATGGAGGCCATATTTCTCCCTAATATCTCTGTGAAAATACTGCACCACTAATTAAAATCTTGAAAAATTAAGCAGTTTAAATTTAGGAAGAAGATGGACAGGCACCACTCAAGTAAAACATTTTCAAATTCTAACTAAGCTTTTGGTGGACAGTAGATCAGAATACAGATTCCGAATCTGACAGACAGAGACGTAAAACTACATGCTCAAGCAAGTTGTATGGGGAAGAATTACACAACTATACACTCATTTCTCTATTACAGATGAATACAAGCCCCCACTGAACAGCAGTGCGGTCAAGCTGCAGAATAAATAGATATACCTCCATAAAAAAATGTTGTCCCGAGATTTTTATTTTTGATTTGTGTTTTTGTATCATTAGAGAAGTAATTTAGCTAGGGTAGACATTGCTAATCTGGGCCAAATTTTTCTGGATGACATTTTTAAAAATTGCGGATGTGTTGCAGTGATGATGTCATATTTCAGGAACCATGAGACCTATATACTTCATTGTGCTGTCAAAACATAGGTTTCAGGGGTCAAGTAGTCTTATAGGGACAGAAAATAACTCCTCAGAGCAACCCTTCTGCTAGTTCCAAAATGGCGGCTCTATAATGATGTGTTTTAGCCATCATATTGGTAATTTATTCTAATACTGTTTTTGTTTCAGGTTTTCCATTTATTCAAATTCGTAAACATGAGCGAAGCAGGTTGGTAGCAGAGGATCTTTATCTCCTGACAGCGTGTTGCTAACTGAAAAATATGAGGACTCCTTTAACAAAGAAAAATGTGTCATATGTCAAACTAATCTGAAACAAAAGCTAACATCAACTACAGCTGGACAGAAGAGAGTTCGAGATGCTGCAGAAATATGGCAAGACGAAGATTGAAACTGATGGGTGAAGAGGATCAAATATTTTATCATTGTAACAAAAAAGTGCAACAAGTCATATACAATGGGAAAAAGCCTGGATAAAATTCGTCAAAAAATAGCAGAAACTAGTGATTCACAACAAGAATCCGAGTCTTCTGAGAAAGCAATGACAACCAAACCCAATGCCCATCCACTTAGAAGATCGATGGCTGTCCTTTCCACCTCCAACAACTGATCAGAAAGCAGAGGATCTTCAAAGTGTTATCTGTGGTTTAGCCAGAACAAGGGCCAAAGGGATTGACAAAAGAACAAAGTACAGAGTATGTGAGTCTCAAAGGGCAAACATGTTTTTATCTGCACCTAGTAGCTTCCAAGATGAAGTTTACAGCTGAATAGCTGATCTAAATTGCAAGGTGAACGCATTTGCAGCGGATTTGTATGCCCACCCAAACTGCGTGCATGCATACATTTGAAAATATGAATGTACAATGAGCTCCCAGTAGCAACGTAACCGCCAGCCTTCAGTTAAGTTTGCACTCTTTGAAAAAGCAAATGAAGTTTTAAAGCCACTCGGGTTCGGCTTCGGGTTCACACTCAGTGAGATAAGAGAAATAATGGTCAACATTGATGAAACTGTATTGATCCATAATAATGAAATTACGATTTTCCAGGTGAGAATGTACAATGACAGAATTTGGTTTTGTGAGTCTACCAAAAAGAATGAGTCACTTCTGGTGTTCTCAGTTGATTTGACTCCTGAAGTTCTTGCTGCCAAAATATGATCACAGGATGCAGTAAAATCAGCAGGAACCATTTTAAGAAATGTCCTGAGAGATTTAGATTTTGGACTTAATGACAAATTTTGTGATGCTCCAGAGCTCCGCAAATCATGGAGTCAACAAGAATGCTTGATGTTGTCTTAGCATTTTTTACATCATTGTTTAATATCAGCAAAGCAAAACTGTTACAAACTAAAGTTCTTGAGTTTAGAACAGAAGCCAACAACATTGATGATGGCTTTGAAGATATAAATGAAGAAGTGGAAGACAATCCCATGAACTGACATGCGTATACTGTGCAAATGTGCTATCTTTTCCAAATCATATTTTATGAATTACTTCACAGCAAAAAGAAAACTCCGATACACATAATGACTGCCCACACAATCTGTGACAAGTGCAAAAGCAGAGAGCTAGTCACTTCAATGAATAGGATTGGTGTATCAACAAGTTATAATGACATAGGGGCTGATTACGATGGCGGACGGACTGGAGTCCGTCCGCCATCGTGGTGGTAACCGGGACCGTCCGCAATACATGCGGGGGTTCCGCACACCAAATTATGATGCGACCGCCACCGTGGCGGACGCATCTTGCATTTTAACATTGCAGTGCTTGCTGCTGACAGCATCACCCGCCGCAATGTTAAAAATGCATGTTGTGCATTTCATTGCACTACGTGGCAGGCACCACACGGTGCCTGCCACTTAGTGCACTGAAATGTAGGGGGGTACCATGGGTACCCCCCTAGTGCACAAACACCTCCCCCCAACACAAGGGGGTCCCGCAACGGGCCCCCGAAACCAATCCCCGCCAGCCTCTAAATGGCAGTTTACCCACCACGGAAAGGCTGGCTTCCGCTAGCATCGTAATTCGGCGGACGGAGCCTGCTAGGCTCTGCCACCATTTTAAGCATGCTGACCGCTCCGCCAGGCAATCGTAACGATTGCCTGTGGCGGTTCCGTGGCGGACGGTCTTTGCGACCGTTGCGGTCTGAAAGCGATTCCCACCGCCATCGTAAATCGGCGGTGGGAAAATTGCTGTCAATTGACGGAAGGATCACCACCACCGGGCTGGCGGTGATGATCCTTCCGCCATCGTAATCAGCCCCATAGTACGGAGCAGGAACTTGTTAGCAGCTCATGCAGTAAAAATCTTGTATTCCGACAGCACACCACTTCCAAGTCACTTTACCAGGAAAGGATTTACAATTGCTGCTCTTTATAATTTTTATTTTGAAAACAGCTCTTCTTTGTCTGGAACATCCATCACACATGATACAGCCATGGTGCTTTTTCACTACTGCACCAATGAATTAGCTGATGGAAAACAAGCTTTGTCAGCTGTAGGCATAAACAAACAAAGCTGCAAACTTATAACCCAATTGCTTGCCAACGTGTGCAAAATCTCTACAAGCCAGCAACACCTCCCAGTCTACCACAAAGTTTCAAAGTGGCTGAGGACATGGATCTTCTTCTACCTGATGCTATGGTCCACAAAGCTGATTTAACTGAATTTATCATATTGCTTATTCAGTGTGAATTGAAGGATGAAGAAAAGCCAGTTCCCGCCGTGAGCTGGAATTCAAGCTCTGATCTCCCAGAATACTATCCCACTGAAGATGGCTGGGTTTTTACTAGTAAAACCATATCCAGTCACAAATGGGGTGGGCGGTAAACTCCGCTCCGCCTGCAGAGTTTGCAGAGTTTTGCCCATTCCACGCTCCACTTGGAGTGCAGAGTTTTGCAAAAACTTTGCAAACTGCAGTGAGGCTGAGTTTACCGCCCATCGGTAGTAAAACAAGCAGTACATCAATCAAACTGACCAGACCCTGTCATTCCGACCTGCGTTTCACGCATCACTCTGTCATTGGATAAAAGGCTTAACGACGGGGCAGGGTTTCACAGGCAGGAAATGGGATGTGATTGGGCGGCCAGACCAGAGGACTCAGGCCGAATGATGGCAGCCTTACCGAAGCTGTGACTGCAATTGCAGGAAGAGAAGGAGCCTGAACCGAGCAGTAAAGGTACTTGTCCGACTTTTCTCAGCCAGGATTGCTTGGTGGAGGCAAAAATTCTGCCAAGCCTGCCTTTTTTATGTGAACAAAACCAAATATGTGCACTGCATGATGCTCCCAGCACTGTTTCCCAATTAGTGCAGTAGACGATTCCGCAATTTAAGGCTGCATGTCTTAAACTCTTGATTTAAGAACACGACATTGAACACCGCTGGAAATATCCTATTTTCTAAGCTTCTGACCTTTTACAGTGTTTATTTCTCAATTTGCCAAAAGGAGGCGAGGCTTAACTCCTCGAGATAAGTTGTCTCACCCCTCTGTAATTTTCATTCAAACCTTTACCAAGATAATGCTCAAGAAATAAACTCAAAGTTGTTACAAGCGTAAAACCAACAGCTCAGAACAAGCTCACTCGCTTGTGTTTGTGAATCTGGACTGTGTAGCATGTGTAGACTACCATGCAGCATCGTTTATACTCGCAGAATCTTTATAACCATAATCTCCTTGTTGCTTTATTGTCACTCCGCGCTTCCCTCCCAAAAGGTAAAAGAAAGGGAATTTTAGATCTTACACACAAATCCAGCCTCCAAGCACTGGAATTATCCTTTCCTATACATGCAACAGTTCAATGCCCATTTCTTTTGAACAATAAAATGCTTTTTGAACTTTGAAAGCCTTGGACAGTGCAGCTATATCTTAGTGCCATCAGGGGGAAATGAGCAAAACCACAAGCCATTTTTCCTCCGGTGCTCCCATCCCAGGTCCAGATGTTCCCTTCGATGCAATTAATTCAGTTGGTGCGTGGTCGATATCTGCCGATTTCTGGCTAGTGCCCATCCACTTAATACTGTTACTAGCGAGGTTCAGCCCAAGCACTCAACCACCCCGATCCTCCATTTTTTGACAGATGGATTTGCAGACCCTGATGTCAGGCCATCCCACTTTAAAAGTACAGGAAGCACCATATTATCCTGGCCAGGAAGAGCTATAAAGGGTCTGTGCTGCTGCCCCCCATTTCCACTAACCCATAGGCACTCCGGGCAACTCGCTATCTGTTACAGCATATGGTGCCACTCACTTTCCAATGAGCCTTTAGGTGCCACCTGTTGGCACTCATTGACCATAATCTGGATACTACCTGGAACATAAGGCCTGCTCTCACACTGGGGCAGTTTGCGAATGGAAATCTTGGTGCCAAAGAGAGTTGCCACACAGCAGCTGCTAATGCAGGCGCTGCTGCCAATCTGCAGGATGATCCGGGACCATAGAGAAAAACATCTGGGAAGTCAGAGTCCATCATATTGATGTCTTCTGATGTACAGAAGCACATACAGGAATATACAAGAGCAGGGATTAAACATAGGTCCTTCATGACACTGCCAGCGGTGCTATGGCACACTAAGGAAGGGAACAGAGGGTGAAAATTAGAATCAATGAAACCGATGCTGTCTAGTGAACACATGCACTTACAGGACCACTCCTGTGTAGGCATCAATACATGGGTACTTCATTGCACTGCGAGCAGCGGCCCAGTTATGGAGCACCGTGGCTGCAAGGAGGGAAGCAGGGGAGAGGCGGGGGAAGGGAGGAGGGGTAGGAAGGAGGGTGCAGGAGAGACAGGGGAAAAGAAGAAAAGAAAACAGGCATTGTTAGGAGGATTATAATTGTGAGGAAGGAGTGGTGGAAGGAAGGTCTTACGGTTTCCCATGTGGAAGCAAACTAATCAACGGACAGATGGAGAGGAAAACAAAGTGAATCTCGTATTTGTGAGCAGGAGGTGAAGAAGAGGAAAAATAGTCAAAGATCTTAAATTGAATTTGTTTTGCCCCTCTTCTGTGTCTTCTCTTCTTCACTCGCTCTGCTGAGCTCATGCAGCCCTTGCTCCCTTTTATCTATTGACAGTGCTCCTAGCCCGATGGCTTAGGCGCCCGCTGGCTTGGCTTTGGGAGGAGTCTGCACTACTCACAGAGACACAGAGGCACTGGAAGTGCCGACCGAGCGGGAGGAGTTGCCTGGAGAGAACCGGTATGGTAGTCTCTGAAAGTAATGAGGAAGTGAAGCCGCCTCTGAGAGAGGTGATCTCACTTCGGAGGGCTCCAGTCTTACAGTGCAGGGGCCAGGGTTAGGGGGAAACCTGGGGGCCGGTCACACTGACTCCTCTATGCTATCCTGTCCCGGCTGGAGCTCCTGTACGCTCCTCACCACTGCCCCAACACAAGCGGCTTGCCCTTGTCGAGGTATGTGCTTGTGCTGCATGTAGTGAAAGGGGAGCACGGAGTGCCCAACATTAATGAACTTGGCAGCCCCTGTAGAACTGCAATTTTGCCGTGCACAGAACTCTGCTGAATTTAATTGAGTTTTTAGGTAACTCCGCGAAATTCCGCAGAGTGAAAATCCGCGATATCCACCCATCCCTAGTCACAAACTATGCAACAGTATGCACAGCTCTAAAAAAAATCCAGAATGTGTGTGCTCAGCTTGAAGACCAGCCTCTCCTGCCAATTTTCTGTGATGAAGGTGTTTTCCATATTGTAACTGATATTTTTATGAGCAAAACAGTAGAATTTGATGATCTTTATCCAATGATGTGCATTTTCCACATGACAAAAGTTGTGTTGCGTTGTGCAGCACGTTATCTCAGTGGATGTGGCATAGACAATGCACCTATTGAGGCTGAAATCTTGGAAGCAAAACTGTCCAGTCAGTATTGAGCAGAACTCATTATGTTCATTCATTACAAGGTATGCTGTTCATATTTGAGGCTATAGAAACAATGCGTTGGAATGCTTTCTGGAAAAAGAATGACAAATTAGGTATTGCATATCTCATCTCAGAAGTGAACAAGGCACAGGTTGCACTTCATTCAAAAGACATAATGCAAAGCCAGGCAATGTTCAATACACTCAGTTCAAAATCAGAAAACCTGAAAACCAAGTTCATATAGTTTGTCAAAGAATATGAAGAAAAATCAGAACTTTGCAAGTACTGGGGAAATGTTTTACCATGATAGCTCCAGTGAAAAACTTGGTACATGCTCATCAAGAAGGTGACTTGGAGCTGCACGCAAAGACTGTGGAGTCACTGATTACTGTGCTTCGCAAATTTGATTGCATAAACTACCTGAGATATGGGTCCTGGTATTTGGAAAGAGTGAAGAAGCTGGAGGTGGAAAAACCATACTGCTACAGAAAATTCATCCAAAGATATTTTGTGGTGAAAGACAGAGAGGGAAGGTTCAATGCTGTGGCTCCAGATATGAAACTGGAACAGGTGATCCAGAGATCACAGAAAAGCTCCAAGGAAATTGTTGGTCAGACATGTAAAAGTGAATATGTTGCTCAATGGCAGCAAGTTTACCATGAAGTCCTTTCTCTTTGCAATTTTTTGAGAAATTACAAATTCAGAATTAATGGACCTTTGTGAAACTGTTCCTCACCACGAACTTGTGGGAAAAAGAGGGGAAAGTTTTAATGAACATGACAGCCTTATTCATTTCATGCAGCAGCAAGTAAACCCCTATGAAATGACTGAGAATGTTTGACTACACAACTTTGTGACCAAACAATATGTGGATAGCGATATAAAGACACGTCTACTAAATGTCCTGGAACATGGATCCAAACTATATGCAGAAATTAAGCAGGAGAGATTTATATTGAAAGAGAAAAAGCTGTTTGAAATGATCACTAGAGCTAAACTTCCATGCTTTAATTGCCATAGTAGGAGTTTTGTCCAACCAGTCACTACAAAACAGGTTACCAAAAAATAACGTTTGCAAGCACATAGAGAGATGGATGTAGCAAAAGAAAGGGGTGAATTTATCAAGGAAATTCTGTTGCTTGATCTTCTTCCAACAAATGCATTATTTGATGGAGATACTGCAAACAAACCAGTAAAGCACAAACTCGTACAAGTGCTCGAAAAAAAACTTTCACCTGAAGAATTTCAATTCGAAAAGGTGTCCTCATTGAAAACTGCTGTTGTTGTGGACTATATGCACAAGTTACTAACTTGTGTAACGATATATCTGTAAGAGACAGTAGTTAGTGACAGATTCCTTACCTTAGAATATCCCCAGGCGTCAGGCTGGATCTGGAAAGTTTTGCGTAGCAATACCCCTGCGCGTCGGTAGGCGGCGTCGTGCGGCTCCGCGTCCGTCGTCGTGATCACCGGGATGACGTCGCGGCCAGTACTTAGACGCCGCCCATGCGTGCTGGCGTCAGTTCTTTCTTTTTCCGCGCCAGTAAGCGCAGGTCCGGATTGAGCAGTGCCCCCAGTCATTTTTTGACTGAGTATTTTTTGTGACTTTTTTGTCCAAGTTTTCGAGTCGTTTCGACTCCAAGGTGTCAGTAGGGATGCCCGGCTTCAAGCCATGCGAGATCTGTAATCGCATGATGTCGATTACGGATCCGCACCGAGAGTGTCTCTTCTGCCTGGGGCGCGGCCACAACCCCAAGTCGTGCCCCGAGTGTCGGTCCCTCGCCCCGAAGGCTTTGTGAGAGCGGTCTCAAAAGCTTCTCGAGGCCCGGCACTCGGCTCCGCGCCGCTCGAGGTTCCGGTCCCGGGAGAGGTCGAGGGGCCGGTCGCGGAGCCGTCGTCATTCGTTGGGGTCAAAGTCTTCGTCTTCAGGTAAGGCGAAGCACAAGAGGTCTAAGAAGCGTCGCTCAAGACCTCCCCTCGCTGGTCTCACGACTCGGCCGAGGGTCCAGTTGGAACCGCCACCGTGGCTCCGCGGCTCCGGGGGTACCCGAGCAGCCGACGCCAGCCTACCCGCCTGTTCCGGGTCCGACGTCGACTCCGGCCGAGATACAGGACTTCCTGTCGGCCATGGCTCGCATCTTCGGGCCTAAGGGTTACCCCGGTGCGCCTTCGGGCACAATTATGTCACAATTACGAATGGTCAAGATTTCATCCATGCAAAACTTCAGACAGGTTGTTCAGACTGTTTTATAAATATCAAAGTCAGTGTACACCTTGCAAGAACTGCACATTATCTTTGACAGGTATCTTGAACTGTCTGTCAAAGAATGTGAAAGAACAAACAAATGTGTACAAGTGGAACAATTGACCTTGCCTGCATCAAAAATTCGACACCTATACCTGTGCAACTTGATAAATTCTGGTCATCAACATCGAACAAGATGAACTTGGAGATGTTAACTCACCAAAACATTGCTAATGCTTCAGTGAACACTGAATTTCCAATTCTTGCAAGTGGAATGATTGTTAATGAGGAGTTGGTGCCTGCAGAGATATGTTTGAAAGGTACAGGCCATACTGTTCAAGAACTTAACAGCAAATTGGAGGAAGCTGAACTTCGTGTTGTGCCATATGTTGAGTGGGCTGTTTGAAATGGTTCCAATCAAGTCATTTAACTGTCAAATGACACACATGTTATTATTGTGCCACTTAGATTTGTTGCAATGTTCATAAGTCAAGGATTGTCAAAGTTATGGATGCGTTATGGAACAGGCGAGAAAATACACTTAATCCCTCTTCATATTCTGTACAAGAAACTTGACCTAGAGATGCCCAGTGTTCTTATCAAGGCACATATTCTTACGGGTGATGACACTATGAGCAAGACTGGAACAAAGCCTGGAGCTTTAACTGCTGAACCTGTGAAGTTTCTAAAAGGATTTGCTGAGACAGAAGAAGAATGTGACTTTAAAGACGTAGAAAAATATATTGTGCATGTATGGAAAATGAATTCTGACTGTCACACATTTCAAGATATTCAGTACAGTGAGTTCAGGAGATCAGTCACGCTAAGTGACCTTCCTCCGACGTCATATTCTGTGTGTGGGCACATTAAAAGAGCGTTCTACTTGATCAGAAGATGTGTAAATGTTTTGGATCGTGCATATGTAGAGAAAGGTACGTGTGAATTTGATTGGGAAGATATTGATGGGATGCTATAACCTACGAAATTTCTAAAGCCTCTACCCACAGAACTTCACACGTACATGTACTTGCAAAACCTGTGCTACAAAAAAATGTCCGTCAATATGCTCTTCTCAAAAGTTCAACATTCTACAAATGTACCACGAGCGATTGCCGAAACAAATAAATAAAGTGAACCACGAAAATGTGTCTAAAACAGAAGTGATGAACATTATTTTTTTTTCACATTCAGATCATAACATTGTTTGGTGTATACAGAAAAGGATTAAAAAACATTATTATTTCTTTCATTTTATATATGTCTCTTCTTCCTCTATTATAGCCGTCATTTTAGAAAATAGTGGAAGGCTTGCTCTGAGGAGTTATTTTCTGCCTCTATAAGACTACTTGACCTCCAAAACCTATGTTTTGACACCACACTGAAGTATTTAGGTCTTATGGTTCCTGAAATATTACATCATCACTGCAACACATCCGCCATTTTTAAAAATGTCATCCAGAAAAATTCGGCCTGGATTAGCAATGTCTACCCAAGCTAAATTCTCTAATGATACAAAAACACAAATCAAAAATGAAAATCTGGGGACAATTTTTTTTATGGGGGTATATCTATTTATTCTGCAGCTTGACTGCACCGCTGTTCGGTGGGGGGCTTGTATTCATCTGTAATGGAGGAATTAGTGTATAGCTGTGTAATTCTTCCCCATACAACTTACTTGAGCATATAGTTTTCCATCTCTGTCTGTCAGATTTGGAATCTATATTCTGATCTACTGTCCACCAAAAGCTTTGCTAGAATTTGAGAATGTTTTACTTGAGTGGCGCCTGTCCATCTTCATCCTCAATTTAAACTGCTTAGTTCTTCAAGATTTTAATTAGTGGTGCAGCATTTTCACAGAGATATTAGGTAGACGGTATTTAAGGCTCTGACATTGAACCTGAGGTTCGCATGATGGTCACCAGCAGGCAGTTTCTCTAGACAAAACTATTTTCATTAATGTGTCTCTGAAACCTGCTTTCTGTAATGAATATCGTGGCTCAACAAGGTGTGTGAAGGAACACCAGAAAGAGCCATGCATTAGGGAATATGTGAATTCTTCCTTCAGGGAGGGAATGATCGCAGTAAATCTAAAGGAGTCATGGATAACTCTTCACCTAAAAGAAATCCGGCCTAGAGGTGACTGATCTGAAAGACTATTATCCCATGCCAAACATTCCTTAGCTTCTTAAGATCATGGGAAAGGCTGCCAAAATGGAATTCTAGAAAAGTCTGAAGTTAAATGGTACCCTCCAATAATGATGCTCATCAGTACTGGGTAACTGCCCCTGGGGCAGCACACTGGGGTTATTTACTTTGGTCCCAACATCATATCCAGTACAAACCAATATGCATACTTTAGGACAGGGGATTCCGAACATTCACCCTTCTCTGTGGACCACCCTGTTCACTCCGGGAGTGTCGTCCACACCATTACATCCCTCCCCCCATTCAACAAAATAAACAGAGAAACATGTCAAAGTCAGGTGAGGCCCTCAGCTTCCTCGACAGAGCAGGGTTGGGGTTGTCTCTCATCCGATACTGGGGCACCCTTCTCCCCATGCTGGCTGGTGCATTGTCTTCTACCCTGAGGCATGCTCGATAATCGGTCACTGGTCTGGGCGCTGGCTCGAGCTGCAGACTTGTCATGCGGGGAGAGCCCTTCCACTCTGCGAGTAGGCTCCCGTCGTCATCTGTCTCCATCGCAAGGGTGTTTGTCTCTGGCTGCAACCCAGGCGAGACACCATTTGAAGAATGAGATGATCCTTGTGATGGTCTTGCCTCCCCTTATAACAGTGATCATAGTCCCACACCGGGCAGTTACTTGCCAGGGCTCTGGCTCAAAAGGCAGTCTGAACTTGCTCCCTAGATGCCGATTCCTTATCAAAACTGCATCACCAATGGCGATGTTTGACGTCTTGGCCCTTCAACGGGTGCTGCAGTTCTGGTACATCTTGTGCCTGCGTTCCAGTGCTCGCTGGTTGTCGATGCTATTCAGGCTCCAACTAGGGTGATGCGGACTGATGTCACAATGTCACGAGTTACCCTGCCCAAACTAGCGTGACTCAGAGCCATTCCAGTGGTGAAGTGGGGGGTCTGACCGTAGTCTTTCATTTGGCTGCTGTCCATGCTGGGAGATGCGAATGACTTTACTAAGGGTCCACATGAATCTCTCCTTTGGCCTGTGGTCACCTGGGAGTCACTTTTAGGAGTCTGATTTGGAGCTATTAATTTTCCAAGGCTGATGATTTTATGTATTTTATTTGCGTGTTTTTGATAATTTGTATGTATTTTATTGCTATTTTGCACATATCCTGCATGCTTTCATGGCTGTTTGTAGCTGAATAAAGAGAATTCTGATCTGACTTGCATATGCTGTCCATCCATCAGGGTGCCAAAATCCATATTGGCATGCACCCATGTTTGGGTAGGCCCTTCCTCCGTTATTATGGGGACAGGTTTGTCAGCTCATGCGACTGCCTGGCACATCACCCAGTTCCTCACCGCTGCTTCCACAAGCTCGAAACCATGTTTTATTGCGGAGGCAACTCTTCATCTTGGTGATCCCTTGGTGCCCTTCGTGCGCTAGTTGTATCGTCTGAGGTTCCAGTTGACAAGGATTTACTAGTCAGCCCTCAGGAGGCATCCTTCTCGGCTTCTTGTCAATTCATGGTGCACGTTCTAAGAGACTTCCAGCATTTTCCGGGACTCTTTGGTCCTCTGTCCCTAGGCTGACTTGAGCGCCTTCCACTTTCCAGTTTCCACAGCTATCAAGGCCATCTGAACGCTGTCATCTTGGTGGCTCTCTGACACAAAGTCTCCAGAGATAAGGAGTCAGGCTGTGAGCCCTAGACTACGTATTTCATGTTCTCTTCAGTTTCCAGAGCTTCTCTCTTCTCCTGTGGTGTCACCTCACGGCAGTGTCTGGAGAGTAAGTCAGCTGGATTCTGTGAACCAGGTTGGTACTCAACAACAAAAGGAGTATTCCCGCGCTGGAGGACCCATTTTTCAATCCTTGGTGGGGGCTTTGACGCTGAGCCCTTGAACAGCAGGATTAGTGGCTTATGGTCAGTTTGGACGGCAAAGGGGTGCCCGAAGATGTAAAGGTGGAAGTGACTGCATCCCAATGTATTGCAATGGTTTCAGGCTCAATTTGGGAGTGGCGTAGGACCCCGGAGCCCATTCACCACCAGTGTTTTGCTGTTGAGAGAGGACAGCTCCCAATCCTGTGGGGCTGGTGTCGACTCCCAGTTCTGTCTCGTTTCGTGGATCAAAGTAGACTATTGTGGTCCCAGCAGAAATGCCACTTTTGTATTCTGGAACACTGGTACTGTTCCCCTCTCCCAAGGAGTGTTCACTTTTGTCAGTTATGACAATGGTTGGATGAGGGTTGTGAGGTTTTTTATGAATCTTCCACAGTAATTCACCATGCCAAGGAAGCTACGCACCTCGGAAATGCAGGAGGGGGCAGGGCACGTTCTTTACATCTCTGACTTTTGCTGGATCTGGGGCCATGCCTGTGGCCGAGAATTGGTTCCCAAAGAAACATATGGAGTTACACACAAATTTGCACTTTTCTCACTGCAGTGTGTGACCATTGTGTTGCAAGCTTCGCAGGACAGCCTGTAGCATTTGGTGGTGTTCTTCCACGAATGGGCGTAAACTAGAATGTCATCACTGACATTCAGCAAGCTAGGTAGTCCTGCTAATTCTTCTTGCATTACATTTTGGAAGACTTCAGCTGCACTTGATATCTCGAAGTTTAAGCGTTTATACTGTCTCAGGCCCATGTGTGTGGAGAATGTGGTTATGTACCTAAAGTCTAGGCAGAGGAGTATCTGATGGTACCCAGAGTGGAAGTCCATTTTAGAAAACCACCCTACTCCCCTGAACTCACTCACGATTTAATCCACCGAGAGGGTGACGTGTCGTTCTCGCTTATTTGCCACATTTGGCAGTCTCATGTTAACGTGCAACCTGTATTCTCCAGGTTGTTTCAGTTACCTGGTCACCACCACAGGCAACACACAATGTGTGGGGCCATCAACCTTTTAAATAATGTCTGCATCCTCCAGTTTTCGGAGTTCAGCCTCCACTTTGGGCAGTAAGTGGAAAGCCACTGACTCTTCTGTGTCTTAGAGTTGCACTAACTGGTCGATGTGTAGCCTGACTGCCTTCCCTCTTAGACATCTGATGCCTTTAAACAGGTTGATAAAGTCATTGAGTTTGGTTGCATGCACAGTCAGTGCGAATTGCACAAGTTGTAGCTCTTCTGCCATCCTGCAGCTCAGCAGCACTCTGGACCTTTCCTGGGTCATGTAGAATGTGGTCATCACCATTTATTGGTTTGTGATATGGGGGTTCTGAAACATCCTTGAAACACCAGCAGCTCATTTTGGGCATGCATATATACTCTTGCCTTTGCTGTTGTTAGCTGCAGTTGGAGGTGCAGCTTCTCGAATGCGTCTCGAGCCATGAGATTTAAGGAAGCTCCGGTGTGGAAGATAGCACATATCGTGGTGGAGCCCACTTGGATTTTGCACTTGGGGGGGGTTTCTAGGTGGTCTGGTGTGGCTGGTCAACTGCTAGCATGGAGTGCATTGCTTCTTCAAACTCCTCTTCTTCCAAGTTGCCGAAACCCCCTTTTGCCATGTTCGATTGTTGCGGCTCGCTGACCTTCGGGTTGGTTTTCTTTGGATTTTTCGTAGCGTGACAAACTTTTGCGAAGGGGTTGGGCTTGTAGTATGTAGCACGGGTCTTTCCGCACACAGGGGGTGGTGGGCGCCTCCTCAGCAATTCCCACAGGGGTTCTTGGAGTATGTCAGGGTTTTTCCTTTGCTTGGCGGGCACTTCCCGCCCTACTGCTTTGACGGGTTCCACTTCGACAGATTTGTGTAGTATCACCTCGATCTGAGAGGCTCAGGCCCTGGATAGCTCCTTCGACCGGCCAAGTGTCAGAATTTCATTTAGGAGCATGCGCGGTACTTGGAGAATGTGTTCTCGTAGTTTGAACAATGCGCAGCCTTGTATTATTTGGGCCTGTATTTCCTGCTTTTTGTCTTTAGACGTGCATGCGCTTGCAAAGTTTTGATGTAGTTGTTGTACGCATCAGTGGATTCTTCCAGTTTTTATATGGCTTGTCGGACCACAAACCTCTCGTAGTTGGGATTTACCATGGGTTCGAAATACGCTGTGAATGCTGCTATGAGGGTGTCATAGGTGTGGGGTAGTGCTACTTAGTGGACAGTGAATGAAAGTTTATATATGTCTGCCCCAGCTAGGTTAAGAAACATGACTCTCTTACGCTCTTTTGCCACTCCTGTGGTGGTGAAATACAGGTTGTTATTCGACCCATGCCTTCAACTTTGGTGCTTGTGCTGCTGTGGGTCCTGTTATGAGGAAAGGTTTGAGTGTTGGGATGCCAACCCTATTGCCGGTCTCTCCTGTCTCATGGCATAGCCCCTGTTTTGCTGTGCAGTGGGGCTAAGTGCTTGGTGTCTGCTCTTGGAGTCAGTTAGCTGCCAGGGTTTTTAACTGATTGCACGCTGCGGTTCTTCTGCCTGCCAGGGCTGGGCTTATCACCTGTTTTCTGGTGCCTGCTGTAGATGCTCACAGACTTGTGTGCTCATTGCCCTTAGCTGCTGCCAGCTGGATGTGCCAGATTGCCTTGTGTGGTACAGATAGCTGACTGTTTGTACTCTCTTTCACTTCATCAAAGCAGGCTTTGTTGGTATGCTTCAGAGGCCTGCTAGGAACACCAGGAGCTGGGGGCACTTGTGCTGTCCTGGGGCCAGAGCCGTGCTCTCCTCGTTGAGTGCTAGGGCGCGTGGCAGATGCAGAGCCAGGGGCACCCTTTGGTAGCAGGCAACTGCTGCTGCCGTCCTCATGACTGCCGGGAGGTCAACAATGTGATAGAGGCCTCCTGGGTGAAGATGGATGTAACGCCGTGGTGACGGCTGCCAGCAGGTGCGAAGAGGGTGGGGCTGCAGGATCACTGTTTGATGTTGCTGCCCTGCCCAGCAGCAGGCTTGCTTGGGTGCGGTGCGGTGTGGCAGTGCCGAATTGGCAGTCCGCCTCGTTGGCAATGTGTTGTGCCGACTGGACTACAATAATCACGCTCACCAGTACTGGGTAACTGCCCCTGGGGCAGGACCCTGGGGTTATTTATTTTGGTCCCAATGTCACCTTCGGGACAAACCAATATCCATAGTCCAGGACAGGGGTTTCCCAACACGTCCCCTTCTCCGTGGACCCGTCCCTTCACTCTGGGAGTGGCGTCCACACCATTCCAACTATTGTGCTGCTCTTCAGCAGTGAACTTAGATGTCATCCGTACTAAATGTATAGAAGTCTGTTGCTTCTCGAAGGTAGTGACACCAAGGGCCTTGGCAAGTGCCGCTATAGAAAGGATGCCAAGAATCTGTTGAAGGCTGTCAAATGTCATTGATTCGTCAGGTCTAGATTAAAGGTGTTCCAAAGCTGTGATCACCGACCTGTGCCGTCTACCCCCGTGTGTTTTCAGGGTAAATCTCGTCTGGGTGATGAGGCTCTTGTTGCCTTGACCCACGTTTGTGCCCGAAGTGTTTTAGGTGTCAACGTTGAGAGGTATGTCGAACCATGACTACTGGACAGTTTGAAAATGGGCGTTTTGAGTTTTATTCTCTAGCAAATGTGGCTCTTCAGCAGCTGCACTGATGTGCACTGCTTTCTTTAGGTTCAAGCAGAGCCAGTAGCTTGGCTTTGCGTTCCCTTGAATATCTGTATTATTTCATAATGGCCCAGTGTGGATTCCGGTGCAGTGATAGAGTCTGGATTGTTATTGTTGCTGGTGTGTAGTAGTAAGTTTGCCTTTGTGAATCTATATCTGAATGTGGTTATCCCTGTGTGTGCCTGTAAGTGCATGTTCTCTCTTTGCTTCTTTCAGTCCGTCCAAGGAACAGATGACTTAGGATGTGAATACTGCAACGAGGAATTCCAGATTTATGCTCCATTTACCAGCAAACTCCTCAGATGAGCCTCTCATGTTCTTTCACGCTTTGTAGGAAAGAGTGATGTTAGGTCTTTAATTAAAATATGCAGCTTGGACGGCAGCTGTTTACAATGTGTGAGCAACTGGAACATATTAAGATATTAGTATTTATGATGTTTTTGTACATTTTGTATCATGTTCTTTTCCAAGTAAACAAACAATTTGACTTTGAGTCAGTAGAAGGGAGTGAATGAGCGCGGGTGTGCTGGCATCACTGCAGAAGAAGAGAACATGAAGTCACGAGTCATTCCTGGTAGTAATACTCAGAAATGAGGTCACTGAAAGCTGGCATTCCAAGGTCATTGGTTGGCCTTCTGCGCTCTCGTACTGCACGAGAGCCATCTCCATGCACCTCAACATTTTTCTGTCCATAAAAGGAGCATAGTGTGGTGGTGGGTTTGCTCACTCAGGACTGGGCTCGACCACCCACTCCCCATCCATTTATACTCATGCAAAGTCCGGCACGCGACTTGCATGGATGCATGATGCAGTGTTACCTAAGTGACCAGTGGCACACTGCACAACATAAACCCTCTGTTTCACTGATGGCCTTCTCAGATCTCCAGAAAAGGGTGGCCAGAGGAAAATCATGCTGCAGTGTCATTACAATGGTAGTGACGCTATACTAATGGCTAATAACATAACACGGTAAAGATCCCCAATATTATCTTCTGGAACAGTTCATTTTAAAAAGAGACACATCAGAAAGCTAATATGCAGCATGAAATTGCATTTAAGAGGCCGTAAACCTCTTTAAAAAAGAGCAATACCTCTTTAGGGAGGGGCAATTGGAACCCCCACAACCGTGCTTATAGGATGAGTCAACAATTGTTTACCAGTCTGAACCCTTTCTGTACACAGCCCTATCCTGTGATAATACTATACTCTGATAAATCATCAAAAAAGCTCTACCTAATCAGTCACAAGTTGCAACTGAGAAGTTAGAGCTAAAACCCATCAACGTCCCAGCTTCTCTGTGTCACAGTGATGTCATTGAGGGTTTTTTAAACTCCTTTAATAAAGAAGCACACACAACAGAGAGTCTTCATACAATCTGCTAACCACACTCAAACGGAGCAGTAACTAAATGATAGAGTAAAGAGGCTTTAGAGCATCTACAATTGCTCCAGATGCACCAAGTATGTATTACTGTATATAGATTATTGGTTCATGCTATAAAATACAGGAATTTAGTGAGGAAATTATGATGAGTTTTATCGGGAATCCTGGTCAAAGTTTTATTGAATTAAATGTTTTTTTTATAAATAGCTTATTGATTTAAATCTGCACTATGGCACTTTAATCGGTTCTATATGGAGATGATTTTATTGTACATATTTGTGTGATGATCAGAAGTTTTAAATATTTACTGTATGCTTTTATGGTTGTTTTAAACCAAATAAAGTATTGGAATTGGACTGGAACTGTTAGACTCACTTTAAAGCGATATAAAAAAAATGCTATTTATAGATTGTTAGGATTCGCTCTAAGTCTAATCGATATTATATAAACCTGTAGGCCTGTAATGGTCCCAAATGGGGGAAAGCACAGCGGGAGCACTAACATTAGTGAAACGCTCTACTAAAACTCTCTGAGGCAAGGATGCTCCCCCAGCACCACCATGTCTTTCAGTAGAAATAATTCCAGAAATCAAAGGACCCAAAGAGGGGCGCCACCAGGTCATCAGAAGAAACTATCAGGCAATGCGGCACAGGAAAGCCAAGTATAAAGTGCAAAAGGCTGTTTTAATAGAACACGTCTGCAACTGCATGCGCCTTAATGGCTAACCTATTGTCCTCACTCATACAAGAAACAGAGCTTAAAATTCCCACCCTTTAAACCTCCTGCACAATCCATCCACATCCCACGATACACAATCGTATCTTCCTGTTCCTATATCATCCTAAAATCACCCACTTTGCACCTCTCCTGATTAAACACCTTAATTGCTAACCATACCCCAAACCCTTACCGTGCTGAAATCATCAGCCCTGCGACGATTCCATCTGGCAGTCTGACTTCCTGTCCCCTGCTTTCCTCGAGCCACCCATGAAAACTCTGACAAGGTGTCTTCATGCCTCACCACCCTTCAACCCCCTCCAGAACCTCCTATACTTATCTAACCTCATAACTGCTTTCCAACATTCGGCACAATCATCAGAGGTGGCTCCATAGATAATACTCGTTCCTTTGAAACAAGAGGTGAATACCATGCAGGATGAAATAGATTGTGATCTTTTGCACAGTTTCCAAATGCATTAGAAGCCATATTCCATGCTCCACACAAAACCTCCTCAGCTCACAATTCACTTTCCAATTTGCTTCTCTATCCCACTTGGTTACCTGGTACCAATCCATGCCGGTCTCTACACCAGCTCTGTCCATAAGATGTGTGTTCCCGACCACAACACCTTTAAGCACCTTATGGTCTGTTTTCATGTCTTTCAATAGCCCAGTGCCTGACAACTGAACACAATCATTCTCTTCAAGGTGCACAACTAGGAGGTCTGGGCATCTGCAGTCTTAAAAATAATCCCCAGACATAACAACTGGCTCCACCTCATACCACTCTTTCTGCACCGGGAAACCCTAATGTGTGGACCATCCAGACTAAGGGGCCGATTCCGATCTCGGCCGGTAGGGCACCGAATCGGATTTGGCTTAACCAGATCCGATTCGGAGCCCTCTTTCCCGACCGATTCGTACGTGCGTCCGGCCGAGCGAGTACGATGCGAGCGCACGCCAAATCGCCGACCGACTCGTTTGCGGGTCCGAAGCGCTCCGACCGACTCGCACGGACACGACTCGCACCGCACAATGGAGACGTTCCCCGGCCGGGTAAGTACAATGCGCGCCTCGAGCAGTCCGACCGACTCGCGCCGTCCGGCTCCAAAGAGCAGTCGGAGCCGGACTTTGGGGGTCCGTGTCGGACCCCCCTGTACGCGTAGCCGCGCGAGTCGCACACAGGGGGGACCCATGGGTCCCCCCTACCTGTGCATGTACGCCGCGAGTCGCATCAAGGCGTACCCGCTGTAGGGGGCGCCCTTGTTCGCCTCGCACCCATTGAGTCAATGGGAGCCCGCGTACGCGTTGTACGTCCGGCTCCCATTGACTTGAATGGGAGTCCGACCGACTCGAGTCCGATTGCATGCGTGCGCATCGTACTCGTTCGGTCGGACTGCTAGAGTCCGATTCGGTCGGAAATCTCTCCGGGTCCAGCTCGGTCGGAGTGATTTCCGGCCTGAATCGGAATCGGCCCCTAAGTGTTGCTGCTTGCTTGCTGGCCCAAAGTACGAATGAGTGACCCACAATCCACACCATGGTCAGTCTTTCCATAGGTCCTGCAATGCGACCTGTACTGAAGAAAGGAGCTATTGGAAAAATCAAGCCAAGGAGTCAAACACGTATACTCTGACCTCTAGCATTCAAATCAAAGCAATACTCTATCAAACCTATGGTATCTCTCAGAGCAATTCAACCTCCATCTCCCCAACTTCTTACTTTTTCTTCCCCAAAAAACCATCCTATCTGTCTCAGTTGCTGCATCGATTTGAAAAGAATGTATTTCAAAGTTATATGCAGGCAAACCCATTATCCAAAAAGCTTTGCACAATACCTACAATGCCTGAAATTGAATGTGCACACTCCTATCTGCATGCCTGAAATCATCACCACCAAAAGTTCACCTCAACTGCTCAAAATCCAGCCATACTTTCACCAGATATCTCCACGCATTCCCAGAACCATGCAACACATTCTCCTGTCCCATGTCTAATAGGTCAATCATTGCCTTACTCAACCAAATCCTAACCATGTCGACCTCCGCTAAGGCATCATCCCTCTACAAACCACCAAAAACTTTTTTCCGTAACAATTTAGAAAATCTGAAAGGCACCAAAAACAACCAAACCATGCACATTGAAAAAAACAACACCTCATAATCTGAAGAACAAATACCCTTCCTTGCAACTAAAATCTTATCTAACATGTCCCTGTAATTGGTCTCCAATTATCATCTAAACCACCCGTTCCCTTGTCCATTGCGCTAAAATTCCCCACAAATACTTACCGTAAAATGCAATTCAACCGAATTTAACAGAAATAATAACTGCAGATTCTTCTCAATTTGACCCATAATAAAGCACACTACATCATCCCTTTTCCTGTTTACCTCCTCTCTTCACAATCTTACTAATTGAAAATTCCCACCTAGTTTGCTTCTAAGACTTCCTAGTGGATGGAGTCAGCAAATTCTCCACCAGTCTCTACACCCTCAGTCCCACAGCTTTTCTGGCGTCATGGTCTTCACATTTTCCTCTCCCTGAGCCAGCCACAGAAACTCCACCACTGGGAGCAAGAACATGCATACGTGATAGTATTGTCACTATATGGACAGCAACATGTTGACACTACTCTTTAGTCTGTTCAGTGTTTACTGTCTGGAGGGTGCCCTTTTTATGTCTTCTTCAAAGGAGTTTTAAACGGGGAGGGATTTATTTAACCAATTAGGGGACTGTGAGTCACCCTTCCGAGGAGATGGGTCACATTCAAGACTTAAAGAGTATAGTGAAGAAGGGTAGGGATGATGGTGTTAAAAAATAATCAGGGCATTAACACATATGGAGCTTTATTTAGAGTTTCGCTTACAGGATACTCCGTAAAAACATTGCGGAAATCCTGTCCATTGTATTACAAGTGCAATATGATATATTGCACTTGCACCTTTGTGGCAGAGTATCCCATCTGAAAAAGCTCTAAATAAGGCTCCATGTGCATTGATAGACCTCAAGAATCGAATAATATTGAGCCAACCATAGAGCCACCTCTTTTGAATATGAACCTTTGGGACCCAATTCTTAGAGTTGTAGGGAAAAATTGTGAAATATCATATTTTGTGGTTCCAGTGCATTCTGGTGTTACAGAAAGGTCCAGCACATTCTCTAGGCAGATTCCCCTCCTTGTCTTAGGGGTGTTGCCTGTTCCTGTTTCGAGAAAGCCCTACACTAACCCTTTAAGAGGGCAGATGCCCACTCTAAATGCATGGAGTAATCTGTAAGCCTTTGCACAGTGGCCAATAAGAAATTTGTGCTGTAATTCTACACAATGTAGTCTGCTGTACTGGTGAAATGCAGTATTTGCCTGAACATTAGACAGAGGTACTGTTTTTGTTATATGGTGCCTCATTGTGAGGAGACTAGCGCTGGGAAACCTTTCTTAAGGTAGCTTGCTTTACAAATTACATAATAATAATAATAATAATGTGAAGTCTGGTGTGTACAGACGTTTCACTGGGGCCTACCACACAGCATGGGATGCTTTGATATTAGTCAGGCCTAAATATGATCCAATTAGTTTGCCAGCTAATTATACATGTCCAGGATGTTAGGTTTAAGGCAGTATGTCTTCTATTTTTTTTAACACAGAGGAGATATTTTATTTGTGGAAATAGGCATCATATCAGTTATCATCGCCATTAGTACAGACAGCAATCCTAGCTCATCTCAGGCCAAGACAATTGCAGAGAAGATTGGGTGTCAGCGAGCACACAAGTCTATGATGTTTCTTCCGACCACTGCCTGCTGCTGTGCCTGTCAGTTCCTCTCACTGCGTTCAGCTGTGGCGTTAAAACTAGGGGCGTGGGAGGCGCTGAAGCACCCCCATAAAACTTGAAAGAGTTTAGATGGGAGAATGCGAATAAAGGGGTCATTCATTTTTTTTTCTTCTGGCAGCATGTGTTGTGTTTTCGAAGTCACATCCCTTACGCCTTGAGTGAGATAAAGTTATTGGTCAGTAACACCACGTTAAAAAGATTTCCAGCACCACTGGCCTTCCATGACCCTGGCCTTGCTGCCTTCATCTTCAACATGGGGATCTGCTGAACAGGTGACCCCTCATAGTGAAGCTCTGCTACCTCCTACTAGCACAATGATGAGCAACATCTGTGAAGATTACCACAGTAGTGTTCACAGTGCCGAAAGCGTAGGTGATACAACCTCCGTTAGACAATAGAGAGTTCTGTCTGCAAGGATGACTTTATAGATAGTTTCTACTGCTGGAAATATTGAGTGGGAAGAGACAGGAAAGACAGGAAATGCACATCTTCTCTATTCCTTCGGAAAATATATAATAAATATCAAACCCAGACGTCTTCTCCACCTACAGACTACCACTGTATAACATCTGTAACGTTTATATAACTGAATATAATTTCTGGGCAATGTGAATTTTGCACAGAAACAGGTGCTCTACACAGAAGTACAGATGTTCTTTTCTTGTTTGCCAAAAACTGGGTTGCTATTTCTTCATCCACAGGATATGTGAGGCTTTCTTGAAATTATATCACGAGCACAAAGTAAATGTTAAGTCTACCTACTTTTCTTTTGTCCCATAATGACACTTTAAGCTTATGATTTTAAAAACAGATTTAAGGAAAAATTCAAAAAAGTGAGCACAAAAATGTCTTTCAGTGTATTGCTACACCGGTTTAAGAAACAAATACCACAGAAATTATATATATAGATGTGTGTGTGTGTATATATATTATATATATATATATATATATATATATATATATTATCTACTGGCGGTCGCCAGTAGATAGTTATAGTTACAACCTATTATCCATAGGAAATCCGCGACATTCTATTTGAAATAACTCTCTTGCCGGTTGACGTATCTTCGCAAAATTTTCAAACTTTGTGGGGCGCTCCGGTCCGCTCCTACCCTGAAAGTCTCGGGGGATTCGTCAAGCGGGGGCCGAGAAAAAGGGGGGTCCCAAAACGCGTTTTCCCCATGCAATTTTCCATAGGAAACTTTAGACACGGCTACAGCTCGAACTGCTGAACGGAATTACACCAAATTTGGCAAAGAGGTAGTTCTTGGTTCAGAAAGAACCCTTTTTGTTAAATGGTGTAAATCCGTTCAGTAGTTGCTGAGAAAATGAAAAGTAAAAAAGATAGATATATCTAGGGCCGCGGATCCTCCCGAGCACGAGCTTTATGTTAATTGGCTGTCAACACTCCAAATCAGGAAGTGTTGGCAGCCATTTTGTCCCTCGGTAGAACCGAGGGACAGAAACAAGTGCGCAAAGCGCACAAAGGGGGCAGGGTAGAAACACCCTGACCACCTAGGTCTGCTCAGGGGGTCCCACAAGGACCCCCTGGGCAAAAAAAAAATTTGTTTTTTAAAAAAAAATCGGCAGGATGCGCTCAGGGAGCGCGAACCCTGCCGGAAAAAAAAAAAATCGAAGCGCAGTCTCCCGCGCTTCGATGTTAATTGGCCAACGGGTGGGCCAAGTCCCGGGGGCATGCTGGGGGGGGGGGTTAATTTTATGTGTGGGGGCCTCTAAGGGCCCCCCAAGCTCCGGGGACCACCAGCCCCCGGGGCTTTATGTAGAATGGTGCGGGAGGGCTCTGAGCCCTCCCGCAGCCCCGGGGACCACCACCTCCCCGGGGCTTCTTTTTTAATTAAAAACCTGTGTGGGGGCCTCCAGCCCCCACACGCCCCGGGACCACCACCTCCCCGGGGCTGTGCACTGAATGGGAGGGGGCCGCGCGGCCCCCTCCTGGAGCCCTTGATGGCCCTGGGGACCACCACCCCCAGGGCCGGCTCCTGCAGTGTCCTGGGGTGCCTACCCCCGGGACACTGCTGTTTGCAATGACAGGACGGAGCCTCGCGGCTCCCGTCCTGTCATTGCAAACTGCTTTGGATATTGGAAGAGAGAGCAGGAAACCTGCTCTCTCTTCCAATATCCAAAGCCGATTGCTTTTCCACATGGGGAGCAGCATGTTAGCTGCTCCCCATGTGTAAAGCAATGCCGGCTCCCGTAGGACACGGGGAGCCGGCGGGACTGTGGGGGATTGGGGACCCCCACAGTCCCCAACGAGAGGGCCAGCCCCGGGGGATGGGGTCCCCGGCGCAAGTAGTGGCCCGGGAGGGGGCCACGCGGCCCCCTCCCCCCAAAAAAAAAAAAAAACGATCGGGACCGCAGGCCCCGCCCCTTCCTTCACCACTCTGCAAACGCGCCCCTGGCGCGTTTGCAGAGGGGAACGAATTCCCCTTGAATACTGGGGTCCCTGAGGCCAACTAGCCCACCAGGAACCTCCAGTATGCGCCAGGGGCTGCCTTGCAGAGAGGTGTACAGAGGCCACGCCCCTTTACACCTCTCTGCAACGCAGCTCTATGGCGCTTTTGGAGGTATATGGTGGGCTAGTTGCACCCCAGGGACCCTCAGGATTCAAGGGAG
Source organism: Calotriton arnoldi (assembly GCA_963921515.1). Classification (NCBI taxonomy): domain Eukaryota; kingdom Metazoa; phylum Chordata; class Amphibia; order Caudata; family Salamandridae; genus Calotriton; species Calotriton arnoldi. Next base: position 2,067,189 of record CAWUFW010002676.1, on the reverse strand, counting down.
TTAATCCCCCGACTTAAAACGCGCCACGGGGCGCGTTTACACAGTGGTGAAGGGAGGGGCGGGGCTTCAGGTGACATGTGTGCAAACAGGCCCCGTGGCGCGTTTTAAGATGGGGAATTAAATCCTCTTCAATCCTGAGGGTCCCTGGGGGCCAACTAGCCCAACAGGTACGTCCAGAAAGCGCCACAGAGCTGCGTTGCAGAGAGGTGTAAAAGGGGTGTGGCCTCTGTACATGTCTCTGCAACGCAGCCCCTGGCGCATACTGGAGGTTCCTAGTGGGCTAGTTGGCCCGTAGGGACCCTCATGATTCAAGGGGACTTAATCCCCCAACTTAAAACGCACCACGGGGCGCGTTTGCACAGATGTCACCTCAGGCCCCGCCCCTCCCTTCACCATTGTGCAAATATTCCTCTAAAATCAGCCGAAATCCGAATTCCGATTTACTCACCTGTTATCAGGAGAGACCTCAGTGCTGCATCTTTCAGCCCAGTACTGATCCTCAAAAGTAATTTTAACCGTACTTACCGGTAACTTGAATTTCCTTCATAGGCTAACATTGACTGGTTTCACTTGGAAATTCTTCTAAGTGTGGAGTTTTGGAACTTTAAAATATTCCTCTAAAATCAGCCGAAATACGAATTCCGATTTACTCACCTGTTATCAGGAGAGACCTCAGTGCTGCATCTTTCAGCCCAGTACTGATCCTCAAAAGTAATTTTAACCGTACTTACCGGTAACTTGAATTTCCTTCATAGGCTAACATTGACTGGTTTCACTTGGAAATTCTTCTAAGTGTGGAGTTTTGGAACTTTAAAATATTCCTCTAAAATCAGCCGAAATACGAATTCCGATTTACTCACCTGCTATCAGGAGAGACCTCAGTGCTGCATCTTTCAGCCCAGTACTGGTCCTGAAAAGTAATTTTAACCGTACTTACCGGTAACTTGAATTTCCTTCATAGGCTAACATTGACTGGTTTCACTTGGAAATTCTTCTAAGTGTGGAGTTTTGGAACTTTAAAATATTCCTCTAAAATCAGCCGAAATACGAATTCCGATTTACTCACCTGTTATCAGGAGAGACCTCAGTGCTGCATCTTTCAGCCCAGTACTGATCCTCAAAAGTAATTTTAACCGTACTTACCAGTAACTTGAATTTCCTTCCATAGCATATCATTGACTGCTTTTTGCTGAAAAAGTTTCTAAGTGTTGATTTTTGAAACATACAAATATTCCTCTAAAATCAGCCGAAATCCGAATTCAGATTTACTCACCTGTTATCAGGAGAGACCTCAGTGCTGCATCTTTCAGCCCAGTACTGGTCCTGAAAAGTAATTTTAACCGTACTTACCAGTAACTTGAATTTCCTTACATAGGCTAACATTGACTGGTTTCACTTGGAAATTCTTCTAAGTGTGGAGTTTTGGAACTTTAAAATATTCCTCTAAAATCAGCCGAAATACGAATTCCGATTTACTCACCTGTTATCAGGAGAGACCTCAGTGCTGCATCTTTCAGCCCAGTACTGATCCTCAAAAGTAATTTTAACCGTACTTACCGGTAACTTGAATTTCCTTCATAGGCTAACATTGACTGGTTTCACTTGGAAATTCTTCTAAGTGTGGAGTTTTGGAACTTTAAAATATTCCTCTAAAATCAGCCGAAATACGAATTCCGATTTACTCACCTGCTATCAGGAGAGACCTCAGTGCTGCATCTTTCAGCCCAGTACTGGTCCTGAAAAGTAATTTTAACCGTACTTACCGGTAACTTGAATTTCCTTCATAGGCTAACATTGACTGGTTTCACTTGGAAATTCTTCTAAGTGTGGAGTTTTGGAACTTTAAAATATTCCTCTAAAATCAGCCGAAATACGAATTCCGATTTACTCACCTGTTATCAGGAGAGACCTCAGTGCTGCATCTTTCAGCCCAGTACTGATCCTCAAAAGTAATTTTAACCGTACTTACCAGTAACTTGAATTTCCTTCCATAGCATATCATTGACTGCTTTTTGCTGAAAAAGTTTCTAAGTGTTGATTTTTGAAACATACAAATATTCCTCTAAAATCAGCCGAAATCCGAATTCAGATTTACTCACCTGTTATCAGGAGAGACCTCAGTGCTGCATCTTTCAGCCCAGTACTGGTCCTGAAAAGTAATTTTAACCGTACTTACCAGTAACTTGAATTTCCTTACATAGGCTAACATTGACTGGTTTCACTTGGAAATTCTTCTAAGTGTGGAGTTTTGGAACTTTAAAATATTCCTCTAAAATCAGCCGAAATACGAATTCCGATTTACTCACCTGTTATCAGGAGAGACCTCAGTGCTGCATCTTTCAGCCCAGTACTGATCCTCAAAAGTAATTTTAACCGTACTTACCGGTAACTTGAATTTCCTTCATAGGCTAACATTGACTGGTTTCACTTGGAAATTCTTCTAAGTGTGGAGTTTTGGAACTTTAAAATATTCCTCTAAAATCAGCCGAAATACGAATTCCGATTTACTCACCTGCTATCAGGAGAGACCTCAGTGCTGCATCTTTCAGCCCAGTACTGGTCCTGAAAAGTAATTTTAACCGTACTTACCGGTAACTTGAATTTCCTTCATAGGCTAACATTGACTGGTTTCACTTGGAAATTCTTCTAAGTGTGGAGTTTTGGAACTTTAAAATATTCCTCTAAAATCAGCCGAAATACGAATTCCGATTTACTCACCTGTTATCAGGAGAGACCTCAGTGCTGCATCTTTCAGCCCAGTACTGATCCTCAAAAGTAATTTTAACCGTACTTACCAGTAACTTGAATTTCCTTCCATAGGATATCATTGCCTGCTTTTTGCTGAAAAAGTTTCTAAGTGTTGATTTTTGAAACATACAAATATTCCTCTAAAATCAGCCGAAATACGAATTCCGATTTACTCACCTGTTATAAGGAGAGACCTCAGTGCTGTATCTTTCAGCCCAGTACTGGTCCTGAAAAGTAATTTTAACCGTACTTACCAGTAACTTATATTTTCTTCCATAGGAATCCATTGTCTGGTTTTCAGCAGAAAAGTTTCAAAGTGTCGATTTTCACAAACTACAAATATTCCTTAAAAATCGCCTGTATGACTTAAACGCATTCTTTCAACTGTTTACAGGAGATGCACCAGTGCTGGATCCAGGATCCAACACTGAGTAAGAAAAAGTAACGATAACAGTTTTTACCTGCTAAGTGAATTTCCTTCCATAGGATAACATTGGTGATTCTATGAGAAAAAGTTTCTAAGTGTCAACTTTTAAAATACAATAATATTCCTTAAAAATCACGACTGTAACCAAAACGCTTTTACTCAACTGTTTACAGGAGATGTACCAGGACTGAATCTAGGATCCAGTCCTGTGGTTAGAAAAGTAATCCATAAAGTAACTAATTGCATTTAACTAGAAATTCACATTGAGCTGAATGTTGCATTGTGTTTGAAAATGTGTTGCCCATTGCAACAACTGTAACTACTGTACTTAAAAGTCTATTGCCTATGTGCAAAGTATTTAAACTAAAGTAATTCATTCTGAGAAAGTATTTTTTGTAATGTAATGTATAATGTAATTACAATGTAATTTAAAAAATAAAATATGTAAAAGAAATTGTTTCTAAAAATGTAGTAAATCAGTATGAAAAAAATTAATATAAAAATTAATACATTTAAAAATTGTCATTTAAAAACCTTTGAAATTCACTGAAAAAACCGTAGGTTTCAGGCACGTTATAGTTACAAATTAGCATTTTAAAAACCTTTGAAATTCACTGAAAAAACCATAGGTTTCAGACACGTTATAGTTAGAAATTAGCATTTAAAAAACCTTTGAAATTCACTGAAAAAACCAGAGGTTTTAGGGACAGTTATAGTTAGTTGGACATTGCACTCGTACAAAACCCGTGAAATTCCCCCGTTATAGTTAGTTCAGCTAACTATAACTCGCGCCCCGCAATGCACTGCTGATGACGTCACATATTACATCACTCATGACATGGTCAGTGACATCACTGATGACATCACTGATGACATCTCAAATGACATCACTGATGACATCATCCACGTGATAATCTGATGCAGCTCCTCACACCCTAATATAACCTTTGATACACCCAATCTAAATTACAGAGTGCCATTCGCAAAACCATAGACACTCCAACACCAATAACTACATACCCACTCACTGATTCTTAGGTCTACACACACACATCCACTCACTCACCCGTACAGTCACTCATACTTATGGTCACTCAGTACAGGACTATCATATGCACTCTTACTCCTATATAGACACTCAAACACCGCCACTCATCCATAGAGGTACTCACACACCTAGTCAGTCATGCAAATAATTAAACACACTGCCATTTACTCACCTATACAGTTATACACACACCAGCTCACTTAATCATACAAATACTAGCACATTGTTACGCTCTTATACAATCACTGATACAAGCACACACTCATCCATACAGCCACTATCACAATCACTCACTCTCGCTTATAGCTATTTATATACTCCAATACACATATATACTGCCTTTCACATATTTATTTACTCACACATGTACCACTGGGACATACATTCACTCACTAACACACTCTTACACACACTTACCCACCCATACAGTCTATCACAGATGCACTCTTGAAACCATCCACCCAGTGAATCACCCACTCACACATCTATGCACAGTCGCACACACCCCATCCACACAAACACTCAGGCACCCATACAGATACTCATAGAACCAATAAATAACCCATATAGACACTCATGTAGCTATTCGCAAATCCATGCATCCACTTACACACCAACAGACGGATACAGACATTCACACAGTTTAGTCACTAACCCATGCATTCAGTAAGATACGTTTAATCACTCACTTGTAGAGTCAGTCACGCACGTACTAAATCATCCATTCAGACACTTATACACCCACTCATTCTTCAATACGCCTTTCCCTATATATATTAAACATATTTAAACTTTACAGAAACACACAGTCACTGGATGATGTCATCAGTGATGTCATTTGAGATGTCATCAGTGATGTCATCAGTGATGTCACTGACCATGTCATGAGTGATGTAATATGTGACGTCATCAGCAGTGCATTGCGGGGCGCGAGTTATAGTTAGCTGAACTAACTATAACGGGGGAATTTCACGGGTTTTGTACGAGTGCAATGTCCAACTAACTATAACTGTCCCTAAAACCTCTGGTTTTTTCAGTGAATATATATATATATATATATATATATATATATATATATATATATATACACACACCTAAAGATATAGATATATCGTGCCCCATACAAAGCTTAATTAATTGACAATACTGTGTCTCATAACATGGAGAGATGCATGTAGTCGATACCTTAAACTAACATTGGCAAATTGGCAATGCAAAGAGTTCTGGCTTTAATGTGCTGCATTCTGCACTGTAACAGAAACACCCCTCAGCCTTCACTTACAGGCATGCTGCTTACCCTGTTCTTCATACAGTACACCTGCCCTGACATAGGTGTATTCTCAACTCATTGTGGCACACTGCTCAGCACTCACCTACACCCACACACACACTCCATACTCATACACATAGACACCACACCTTGCACTCACACAAGCACACCACTCACATTGCACTCATACAAACGGTTCATCTTCTGTTCATAAAAACACACAATCCTTACACTGCACTCACAATAAATTGACAGACAAATACTCACCCAGACACCGGCCAGGGCAGCATGACAGGGGGTGGGGGCTGCTGGGTTGGAGGGCCATAAAACGGCTGGAGAGATGGGGGCAAATGGGCCGCATGAAGGGGGGCAACTGAGCAAGCAAAAGAAGAACAGCAATCGAGTGGAGGAGTAGGGGGACAGTAGGGACAGCCTGAAATGGGGCTGCTGAGTGCCCAGAAAGAGAAGCGTGCTCGGCAGAGAAGCAGGGGAACAGCATGGATGTAGGGGACCAAGAGGGCCACATGAGGGGGTCCTGCCGGGCGTCCAAAGGAGAAGAGAGACAGATGGAGGGACAGGGGATATCAGGAAAGGTAAGGAGACAACAGGGAAAGCATGTCAAGGGCTTCCAGTTCTCAGAAGAAGAGCACCTGGTGGAGTAGCAGCGGGAAGGCGATAGAGGTAGGCGGCCCGAGGAGAGCCATGAAGGCTCCCACTGGGCGATAGAAGAAGAACACCCGGCAGAGGATCGGGAGAATACCTGTAAAGGTATGGGACCAAAGGGACAGCATGAAGGGGGGGCCTGGCTGATGCTTAACAGAGCACCCAATGGAGCAACAGGGGGACAACAGGGAAGTATTAATGGAGTCTGCCTGCCAGACACCTCAGCAGCTAAAACCACCTGAGCAGCTCCACAGAACCACAGGACCTTCGACAGTTACAATTTGGGTAAGTGATCCCGCATGTTGAGGAAGCTGGTGGTTGTCCTGCGCAGCAGTCATGGTGGTGGTGGGCAATGGCAGCAAAAGCAAGGGGTGGGCGGGACAGGCATGGTTCACCTGGGGTCTAGCAGGCAGTTTCGATTAAAGGCTGAGCCATGAGCTGAGAAGGCCAGTGTGTCATGACGTTGATGGCCAGTTATCGTCAATAAAGAGAATTCACAAGTCAATAGGATTAGCTTGATGTAACCACATGATGCACCCACTAGATATGTAGCATCATTATGTCATGGTGCTATTTACAGGCATCATTTGTGAGCTGCTTTTCTAGGAAAGTTATGCAAAGTTTCATGGAGGGTTGCCTCCCCGTCATTATATTTAAAGGCAACGGCCATATTAGAGGAGGGGAACCCCTCCAAAAGCCAAAAGGGGTGCACTACAAGTACGAAATGTGTGGAACTTCTCTCCAATCAATTGTTGCCCTCAGGTAACCCATATATGAGCAGAGTCAAAGACCCTGTCTTTGTAGTATTCTTGATGCTCTTTTTTGTGTTGCTAACATAAGGTCTGGCAACAGCAGCACAAGGGAAAACAAGTCATGAGCCCTCAGTAGCCCCTAACGGCTAATTCAGTGGCCTATGTCTACCAGGTAAACACTGAGGGGCATATTCACAAGGAAGTGGCGAAGTGAGGCCTTAGCCGTCATGGCTTAACGCCTCACTTCGCCACTTCAGAAACGCAAGGCTGCACCATATTCACAAGGATATGGTGCAGCCTTGCGTATCCCCCTGCGCTGGCGCTAAGTGTAGCAGCTTAGCGCCAACGCAGGCACCCTTGCACCATGGTGCAAGGGTGTCTGCGTGCAAGGGAAGATTGTGTATGTACAGGAAGGTCCCCCTTCCTGCACATAAACAATCTTGAAATGCCGTTTTGTGACTTCTATGTGTGCTGCTTTATGCAGCACACACAGAAGTTGCAAAACTGCATTTTCAAAAAATGATTGTTTATGTGCAGGAAGGGGCACCTTCCTGTACATACACAATCATTGGCCTTTGCTGTTTTCATGTGTGCTGCACAACGCAGCACACATGAAAACAGCAAAAAGGAGGAGAAATTAAACATTTCTCCTCGCTTCACAGGTTAAGACCAGGTTTTCCCTGGTCTTAATTCTGGCGCTGCCTCCTATTTACGCTGCTCTTGTGAATAGGAGGCAGCGTCAGAAGCAATGGGTGTTGCGGTGGAACGCCCACAGCAACACCCATTGCCCTCCCCTTTCACGCTAAGTATAGCGTGAAAGGGTGCCTTATTCACAAGGCAGCGTTAAGCCACATCAAGTGGCTTAACGCTGCCTTGTGAATAAGGTGAAGCCCCTATCGCCACAGGTACGTCGAAAAAAGTGACGTTCCTGTGGCGATAGGGGCTTGTGAATATGCCCCTGAGTTCTTGGTGAAATTCCTGAAGTTTCTCAATTGTCACTGACCCCCATATAAACATCCTGTAGCCCATTGGACCCATCAGCGCTCAGATAAAAGGTTTAGGGAGAATAGAAGCAAAATAACGATGAACTACCCACGATCGTCTTTTTAGTGGCATGAGGGTTTTAGACCGACAGCTAATTATTGTTGTGCCAGTTTCACATCTTCATAAAAAAGTTTGAATAGGCCATTATGGCATATAATCTTGATCCTCTTCGATGTATGGTGGCTGGTATAAAGGGTCTCTCTGTGTAGCCTTGATACTTATCTTATTTTGTGTCATTTCTTACCTTAGGAATCTGCCCACTTTTGTGTTTCTGTTATAGCGTGATTTCTCCCCTTCTTTCTTTACATTGATATTCCCTTTTCTGTTCAGCCTGAATGACTGTAGAATGATGTCACGGAATGTTTGAGTGCTTGGTCTTGGTCAGAGTGTCAGTTGGAAGATTGCAGGCTGAGCAGCAGGGAGGCTGCTCCTGGTGGGGCTACATTACAGCTACATTATACCAACTTACCTACTTATCTACTATTCTACATCTTGTGTAACTGGAACCTAATAAAGCATCATCTTTGGAACCTACTACTTGGCTACTTGTGGACCTTTCTACTTCAACATTTTGGCGACGATTTGGACTCAGAACCTACAAATGTTGTCTATCTTATACAAGGAACTTTGAAAGTGGAATTAAGGAATCTACCAAAGAAACTGCAACATACGGTAATTCAAGCTTGAAGTATCTACGTGTACTCTACTTAAGGAAACTGGCAGTCCCCAGCCTCACCAGTGACCTTAACATCGGTCAGCCTTAACTTGGGCGTGCCAGATTCTAGTTCACAAGCTTGGTGAGTTACGCTCTGCTTTTGTTTGACAGCTGTGTCATTCTTTTAAGCTTGTTGAACGTGCTTGGACTTGGACTGTTTCCTGTGGGTCAACCAGTGAAAGTCTCGCATTTCAGCTCATGTGGTTTGTGTGTCCCTGTCTCAAGGTCTCAGTGGAGCATCTCAGTTTATGCAGACTGTCTTTCATTTTAAAATATTCATCACCGTCAAGTGCTTGTGTGATGAGTCAAGTTTTGTCCATTATTTGGGACCGCTGTTGAGACTTTGCTAATGCGGTCGCTTTTCAACCATCATGTGTCTATTTAAAATAGTAGCATGAGCTATCTACAGCGCTCACACACCCAGCGCGTGCAATCCCACCTTCTTGTGCGCAGCTCCGTGGGATCCTTTGTGACGATCGTTTCTCCCTCCGCCTGTCTGCTTGCCCTGGGACGGTTTGGTGCACAAGCGCACCGAGAGCCACCCTGCAAGCACGTCCATGGCGTGCCGCCATCTTTTGGTTGGCAGGAAGCACAACTTTTCACTATGTACTGCGCACATGAAGCGCAGGTACCACCGAAGGAGTTTGTTCTTTGCCAACCACGTTTGGACATCGGATCTGTGCAGCGTATCCTCGTTTTATTTGCTTCTTTGGTTCGTGAGCCAAGCCCTCTGTTCTACAATACTCGTGCCAGGCATCACGATAATCCTGAGTTTCCTCATGAATAGTCAGTGGACAACAGCATCTACATACTTACATTGAATTCGTGGTGAAACGCACAACATTTACAAGGTTGGAATATTCTGGCAATGTAGTTTCCTTCCGTTTCTTTTTTTATTTTACTCATGTTTTTCAAGCATGAGCACGTTTTTCCTTTACTGCAGACCACGGTGACTACTTTATTTGTTTTAATTTTTTTTTATTTTTTTTTGTGACAGTGTCATTCTCTTTGTGAGAGGTCGCTTAATGATAGTCAACACCTTATGACTTATGCTGTGCTTCATACTTATACTTGTTGCGTCCATGTATTCACTTGAGGTCCATATTACTATGTGAATCCTTGATAATTTTATTTTTTACTGAGTCATATAGTTATTTATTTACAACGCTGTGTATGTGCTCTTATTTGGTTTCTTTGCCTTATTTGGTTTCTTTGCCTGCGCAGCCCTAGCGTTTTGGGTTGACTACAGTGTTTTCCACGTACTCGTCCTTTACTAGTCTTTGCATGATTTGGTTTCGTTCTGTGGTTTTGCCTGTGGAATTTAGTTACAGGTTACAGGTGTCATTTTTATTCTGTTTCGTGGGTGAGTGCATCCCAGTACATTTTCTGCTGTTTTCATGGGTGAGTGTATCCCAGTACATTTTATTCTGTTTCTTGGGTGAGTGCATCCCAGTACACTTTATTCTGTTTTCATGGGTGAGTGTATCCCAGTACATTTTATTCTGTTTCTTGGGGTGAGTGCATCCCGGTACACTTTATTCTGTTTTCGTGGGTGAGTGCGTCCCAGTACATTTTCTGCTGTTTTGGTGGATGAGTGTATCCCAGTTACTGGCTGTGTTTCCTTTCTTGTGTGGGGGTGCTGTGTACTTTTGTATCACAGTGCTTGTTGCTTACTGGGTATACTTGAGACATCTATTTGCCACGTATGTACTTTTCTATGTTCGGTGCTTTGGTTCTGTCATGTTTGCTGCGCTGGTTCGCTGTTTGCTTCACGGCTCTTCCTTGTTTACTTCTATTTTGTGTTGCCGGTGATGGGATCCACGGATTGTAGGGGTGCCTGAGACGTCAGGCGTACGAGTGTTGTACGTGGTTTGCTTACCATGCTTTCTCGTTCACCATTCGGTTTTGGGTGCTTGCTTCTTGGTTTATGAATTTGCTTTTGTGCGTATGTATGTTGCTTTTAGTAGTATTTCAGGGCATACGTTCTACTTTGTGTGCAGAGTGCTTTACAGCGCAGCCTTACGTTTCTACTTGTGGTTTACTTCATGCTTTGCCTTAGACTGTTTGTCCCTTCAGGTGTGCGTATTTCATGCTTTCGTTTTGTTTTCTGGGTTGTGCCTTTCTTTTGTGAGAAAAGGGGATGGTGTGGGTGCCATTGTATTACTGTAATTTTTATGCTATTGTATATTTGCATTTTCATGCCATTGTATTATTGCATTTTCATGCCATTGTACTATTGTATTTTCATGCTGTTGTGTTATTGCGTTTAGAATTGTACTTCTTGCTATCTTTTACTCTTTTTCATTTCCTTTCAATTGTTGAATTTATATCTTTGACTTTTCTCATTCTTTGTTCCTTTCTTCAGTACTTTTCTTTTGTTGATGTAAAGAAAGAGGATATGTTATAGCGTGATTTCTCCCCTTCTTTCTTTACATTAATATTCCCTTTTCTGTTCAGCCTGAATGACTGTAGAATGATGTCACGGAATGTTTGAGTGCTTGGTCTTGGTCAGATTGTCAGTTGGAAGATTGCAGGCTGAGCAGCAGGGAGGCTGCTCCTGGTGGGGCTACATTACAGCTACATTATACCAACTTACCTACTTATCTACTATTCTACATCTTGTGTAACTGGAACCTAATAAAGCATCATCTTTGGAACCTACTACTTGGCTACTTGTGGACCTTTCTACTTCAACAGTTTCACATAAACATGAATCACTATTAGTATTTATGCATCTTTTTTTCTAGCGAAATCACCCTACAGCCCCTCAACCATCTATGTCATTACATTGAGTACTACAATAAATCAAGGGACCGCAATTACATCCGTGCTATCTGTTCTTTATAATCATGTAAAGGGACCTCCCAGATTTAGGCCGAGATATTCTACTTTTAAATAACTGCACTACCGGGTCAATCATTCTGAGCACATTCACTTGATTCACCTGTGATCTCCTGCATGGGGATTCCTGACATTTCCAAAAGATGGGCGCCTCTTCTCTCGTGTCTATAGCCATCTGAGGGTGCCACGGGTTATAGTGGCATCTGGAAAACTAACTTCTCCATAAATGCACTTCCGTTTCTGGAATTTAACGAGGGCCCCTTATGTACGTCCATCTGTAGCCCCTCGAAATTTTAAAACAGTTTTATGCTTGATGCAAGTTATTACCAGTGTGTTTTGGGAGCCTCAGAGACTTGATTCCTTTTAGTCTGTTGAGTGCAGGTTCTCTTGCAAATGCAACACACCATTAGCAATTCTTTGGCTCTGATTCATTTAGGGCACTGAGCTGATGTTAATCAACTCTGCATGTGGTTCGCCCTTCGCTGTGGCCCAAGGGTGTGGACGGAGGGTGCTGAGTGGGCTTGGGTGGAGGCGGTGGGGCTGACATTTGCCAGGAGGGGCACGGGAAGAGCCAGCAATCACTCAAGTGTTCCTGTGCCAGGAGCCTTTGCTTTTTCACAGTAACTTCGAAAAGTTGTGTTTTGTTTATTACTTGTACGCCTTTTCTCATTGTGTTCGTAGAACTAGAATGAACATTTGGGCGAGCTTAACAAGCCACAGTAAACCAGCCCATACAGTGAAGCACGCTCTTTCTCTTTGCATCCTTCCCCCAGGGGGCAACTACACACAGGACAATCAACTGCCAAGAAGCTGATAATAGCTCGGACACAGAAACAAGAGCATGATAAATACCAAAGGTGTTGGCACATACTGTTCATTCCATGGTATTTGGCTCACTATTGGTTTATAGCAATTTAAAAAAAATACCTAATATGGTGATGGATGCTTTTATTGAAAAGCTGGATAACTTGCAAGGCCTGTCAGTGAGTGAGTCAGTCCTTGAGTTAGTAAGTTGGCACATGTATTTGTATAAAAATAAGTGCACATTAAATCGTTTCTTTGTTTAAAAAAACAGGTACTGATGGCCGGGGCTTGTGGGTGTTATCTGTAAAGAGACAACAACTATGGGAAGAAATCTTCCTTTTCTTTGTTAATGTATATGTTATTTTATATTAATGTACCTTTTTGTATCTCCTGCTGGTCGTCTGCATTACATACCTAATGATGCCCCATGGAGCACGTCGGTGCAGGTTTATCCAAGCTCTCCTCTATCACGATCCACTTCTAAATCACTCTTCCCCACATGCCCTGACAGGCATCTCATCTCTAAGTATGGGAACCAGGGCTTGAGGCTAGGGAGGCTGGCAGAGGGATGTGGCATTCCATTCACTACTTTACATTTCTTTTCACAACTTTACACTCATGCTCTACCTCTCTAATCAGGAGCTATAATGTGCAGCGTTTCAAAATGTTGAGCTCCCAAACACACTACTGGCTTTGCTTCCCAAGCCATCACCTGCAAGGCATTGGAATGGTTCTCATCCTGTTTTTCCAAAGATCCAGCAGCTATTCTGTAAATAAAGTTGCCCAATCCAGTGAAAAGCATCAAGGATGCGGGGGTATTGTCCCGGAAAGCTTGAGACTGGGAAGCTTGCTGAACTCTCTTCTGCTTTCATCTTATTGTCCTTGTGATTGTTAGACTTAATGCTCTAAACAAAATGATTGCAGGCAAACAGATTAAGCATAGCCTGCAAAAGGTGGAGGGCCAATGAGAGAAAATTCAGTTACCCACGGTGGCCTGAGTAAGTGTATTTTTATTAATTTAATATTGTTTGGATACAATGTTACAGGTTGATCTATAATATTTTGTACTGAATGCAAGGTTTTGTTGAAATGTAATGTTTTATTTGGGATTTTAGCTTGGTCTCAGGAATGTTGTTTATGTTTTGTGGTTATTTCTATAGTTGTTTTAGATGCCTTTTGGAAAGCTGTGTTTGAGCATAATGACATGATGTAATGTTATTTTAAATATTGTATAAGGGTTTTGCGGTATTTTAGGTTTTAAAGAGAGCATTTAAGGTTTTTATTGTGATGTTTTGGAATAATTTATGTAAAAAACTATAAATAATAGATTTTATTTTCATTTTTCCATACAAGGTATTTTGGATTAGGTTTTATTTTAATATTGTTTATTGTTTAAGGAAAGGGAGTTAGAATTACAAAGTTTTAGAGTATGTTAAAGGCTATGGATTCAAGGTTGTGTAGGCCATCTAATTTTTAGTATAGATGAACTTTATTGTTTAGCATATCATGCATGCTGCATTTGTTTGAATAGTTTTGGTTTCTGGGTCTGTGCTATGGATTGTTTAATTCATGGGTCTTGACAGAGGTGCTATTTTTAGTGCCTTTCTATGAATTGATATAGTGTTGGGTGGTGCCTTCCGCTTGTGCCAAGCCTCACTGGCATTATTTGTCTTAGCTTCCTTATTATGAATGCTGTGGTGTGTATTCCACCAGTCAAAGTAGAGTCTGGCTTGGCGTCTGAGGCCAGATCTATGCAGATCCTTAGTGGCCAACACAGGTAAAGAGATTGATAGGGGAGAGAAGGAAGAGGAGCATGTGTTTTAAGTACAGAATAGGGCTTCGAAGCAATGATTAGAGCTACGAGGCAAGACATTTTGGATACAGCCAAAAGATCTGAACATTATCAAAGGAGAAGCAAGCCACATGTATTAGCTTTGACAACAAATTGGATGATCTCACAACTAGAATTTCAAGGCTGGAATTATCAGTTGATGACATTGCAGAGAAGGTCCAGGCTAACGCACAGGCCACTGGCAAATTAGAATTGAGTGAATCACCCTTTATGAGCAGGCTTCAAGTGTTAGAAAACTGAGCAAGAATAAATTACCTGCACTTGAATGGTATCTCTGAAAACTCAGAGCGGGCTGACCATAGGCCTTTTGTGGTCCATTTATTAAATAGTTCAATGCTGCGAGACCCCCCCTCAGGAGATTGCCTGCGATATACAAAGAGTGCATAGAGATCCCTTCAAGCAAACCCCGCGGGAACAACATGTAGAAACATTGCGGTTAATTTCTTAACCTTTTCACTGATAAAAATGCTATCATGACAGCTCTGATGGAGAAATCGTGAGAGGTAAATGGACTGTGTTTCACCATCCAGCTGACTCTCCGGAGGACTACTGAGCTGGAAAACAAGATGATGACCTTTAATGAAGTGGGTGCAACAGCACAGCAAAGTTTTTTCTGCCGTTCTCAGAATTATGTTGAAAAACAAAATGTATCATCTCTGGAGAGGTTGGAAAGCTGAGAAATTAATAGGTGCAATATAAGAATCAGTAAATACTAGGTACTCTAGGAAAAGTAAAATGTGATAACTTGTTCTCTAGTGTGAATCTTCCATTCTTTCGCTTCCCGCTATCGTTTGTCGATCAGGCCAGCAATTTAAGTGAGATACAGACTCTTTTTTTGTCTCAGTCTTTCATAAAATAAACAACTAACAAATTGCTTAACCTGATCGCTAATTAGTGGGTTATTAGGAGAACAGATGGCTGAAATGTCTCCCTAATGGAAACTTTGGTGGATGGGATGGGTGGTTCTACCAGGGTGTAAGGATGGACATGGTTGGGTGAGGGTCGCGGAGGCAGACAAAAAACCCTGATATAATAGGGCAGTAACCTTGAGCCACAAAGCAGAACATTTGAATGGGCAAGGATAGCCGCTTTACATACAAATGTGGGCCTGGAGCGCCAATTTCCAGTAAGAAGATGAGCGATTTCTGGAATACATATTTCAGAAATGGGCTGATATTACATGCCTCCAAGAAATGCATTTGATTAAAAAGGAAATGTCACATGGCAGAAGAAAAGTTGGTTGAGCTTTATCATAAACTCTTTTCAAAACCCCCTCACAAACAGGACGGCCATCTTAAAACAAGCATTTGCAATGCAATCGGTCTCGCCTTTGGGACCTTATATGTATTTAGCTATGCAGCACATTAGCCTGGGTGCTGAAACATCTACTTTCCTTAAACCAATAAAGATCAAAATGAAGATGAACTACACTTTGAGTAAACTTCCCCTCTCCAAGTTCACACTTGAATGTCCAGAACTCCCTGGTGTTCCTTCTTCCAAGTTCAAGTCTGCTTCAGCTATAACTCTGTTCCGGCCATAGCAAAAACCGCAGTAAGAAACTCACCATATGGGGGACTGAAGGAACCTCTGAATACCTCAGTAGACAAAACCAAAGCAATTAATGTGCAGGCACATGACCTTCTGTAAGCTAATCAAGCTCCATTAACGTCCTTCACTACTCCTCATCTCAGATATTAAGCATTTCTTTCAAATAGGTTGTGAACACCACACCACAAAGCCCCAGCAAGATATCACATTTTTATGATACATAGGGGTTGTCATATAGACAAACGAGAGGAATTTAGCCCTCAATGAATGCGTGGCAATGTGCAGAGCTATAAACGGCGGTAGAGAAAAACGTAAAAGCAGTGTGCACAATGCCAGTCCTCTTGGACACCGAAGCAGTAATTTGCATACTATCAAGGAGTGTTATGGGAAGCATTAAAAACAACCCAAATAGTTATATTTTGCAAGCATTGCTAATATTTGTATATTGGGACTACTCTTAGCAAAGCAAGCTGAACTGACATTACTGTATTTTCAAGAATACCTGCAGGAAAGGTTTTGTGTTAATGAATCATGTATTCAGGTTTGAGCATTTTGCACATTAAGGTACATATTTTGCAATTCCAACAGCAGAAATCCTTTTCCCCACAACTGTACTGTGGTACTGTAAACTGGCAGTCAAAGGGCTTGTGCTGCACGGGGTTGCATCTACTTGTCCAACGACAAAATAAACATGGAAACTTCATATCCTGGGCATCGGAAGACAGGAATTCTCCACCCCTGCTGTGCCACGCTTACCCATTAATGAATAGTTAGGAGAAAAAGTAACTGAAGGCCAATGCTTAATGTTACTTGGTGACTGAGGGTGGTGTGCACTGATATTTAGTTTTAGGGTCCAGGTCTAACTTTTCATCATGAGACTTTGACTTAGAGATGAAACCGCAGAAAGTAGAAAGAGAAAAACAGGAAAACAGTAGCAAAGCAAATATGAAAAACAAACTGCAAGAGTGTGAAACAGGGACAGGCAGTGCTGAAAACAGAAAGATTTTACTCATGGATCCCATAATTTGGAGGTCAATGAGAGGCAGCAAAAGGGGTGGAGTCACACAGAGCAGAGTGTGAGAATGAATTTATTTGGGGAAAAAGCGGGTCTCAAAGAAACTGTTAACAAGGACAAATGTAAAAGGAAATCAGTTTGTCTCTTAAGCACTTGTGAAGTGGAAAGCTAATTGTCTTTGGTGACATTGGCATTAAGATGTGTTAGCTTCAGCTAGAGCCCAGCAAGGTCAACACTCAAACAAAATGATTGTCAATGACCCTTTAAGTGTGGCATTTGAGACTAGACCGGAAAACAAGAGACTTCCCTCACTTCTTGTAGGTTGCTGCTCTGAACACAAAACAAGAAAAGTGCAGGCCCTGCTAAATGTGTCTAGGTGTCAACAAACTGCACAGGAAGCAAAGTTGGCACGTTACACTATGGCAGGCACAAATCCGGTGCAACGGAAGCTGCCGGATACACTATCAAGCTAGATTCCATGTTTTCCAGCAACAGAGAGGAAATATAGTATAGTGGAAGAAAGAAACATGATGTGGAATCCCAACTAGGCAATCTTGCTCAATGGCAACACCAACAGATGGCTGCAAGTTCGTAGGGGAAAACATTGGGGGCCTGCACTTACACCTATTAATTGTTAACAAATTAAGCACTGTTGACAGCCCTACGATCGTTTTTTCTTGGTAAGCAGAAGTGGACAGTTCAAGAGTTATTTTTCTTTCTGCACCCAGAAGCACATGTAAACATTAACTCTAGTGTCAATATCTGCTCTCTGCATGTCTGAGAAAAGAGGTTTTACGATCACTGCTCGATGGCTCACAGACCTGGTGGGGCCGTCCCAGAATCACTGATACATGCCACTGATATTATAATTTCTCAACTATCTCTGTGTCATTTGTCACCAGGTGGCAAAGAGATGCCACAGGTGACACCACTGAGTCAATGCTCAAAAGTAGCTAATAGCCGAGGCATTCGTCAGTTGTAGGTGGTGCTGGGTAAAGGGGAACACACATAACTCCAAGATTACTGCTCTTTGGGATGGTAGTCAGTGACAGCCCGGATTGACACTCAAGGGTATCTCTCAGAGGCCGATAACACTCCCACAGAATTGGTGAAAGAGGTTTGGAATTGCAAGGGTTCTCTCTCCCAAGCAGACTCACCATGCTGGCGGCTCCACTGCCGTAGCGGAAAGCAGCTCCTAAAAACCGGGGAAACAAGCACTAGGCAGCTGCACGCTTTGGAAGGTAATAGGAAGTAGGAGGAGCACAGAAAAGTAACACGACTGTGAAAATAAAAAGAGGACGAAGTGACGATTCCGAAACGTACTGAGCAAATTAGAAACAGAAGAAGGTCTTTAAGGAACGTCGCTCTCAGCTGTGTGTAAATATCGTGGCCATCTTTGAGATCTGCAGAGCTTAAGCCAATGTCTAACCGTATGTAAGGGAGGGAGAATTTGCGCTGGTAAAGGGAGGGCCCCCGTCATTGTCTGCACTCACTTTGGGAAAAAAATTCAATTTCGGTAATTTTCCAAACACGAAGAAAGCGATAATTATTCAATACGTATCATATTTTAAAATTAACATTCTCTTCTGAAATGTCAATTATAAAATATATAATGTACTTCTAGAACGTAATAGGTTTTGTACCCTTGGGGCATCTACTTAACTGTTCAATCAGCTCTGATTTAGCCTTGTGCTCTGAACTGCGGCCACACATATATTATTAGGGTGTAGCAGGACCGTAATTTAATTCGAGTAAATCTACTATGAACGGAAAGAAATACACCATGATCCCATATACAACCAGTTGGGGTGGCGACAATATGGAAGTTAAGTCCCCAAGGGCGAGAACTGAAATTAAACAAGCAATTGCAATGCAAGAGGACTCGCATTTAAGCGAGACCTATTACATTGCAAACGGGAGTGCGGGTGGGCGGGCGTGATTAAGACACGAACAACGGGAGTGGAGGGGGCGGGACAGAAGGCATGGACAGCGGGAGGGGTGGATCAGAAACAAAGTAGTGCTCAGGAAACATGCAGTAAAGGGGCCAATAGCCATGGAAGGAGACATGGCCGTCATAAGGAGGGACTAGCAGCCTCTAAACCAATCAGAAGGCAGCATTTAGAAAGCCCAAAGCCACAAGCCAATGAAAAAGTGGGCGGGGGAGTGGGCGGGGCTTCCCTCACCTACAGTGTATACTGCATGCCTCGCAAAGCGAGCAGCGCATGCGCTGCACCGCTAGGCGAGACCTAAAAAGTAGGTAACGTCATCTAATTACTTGGATCTAAAGTGGAATATGCAGGAAGGTGAATGATTGCCTCCTATTCTATCTATAGGAATATATTTTGATTTATTTCCTTTATCAATCCAATGTAGATAACCTAAAATGCTTTCAACAACCAATGCTGACTCTGACTCGGTTTTCTGCCATGTATATAGTAGCAGGAGACTTTAATGTAATTCAAGATGAAGAGCTTGAACTACCTAACCATAGTTTCTACATAAGCATGGTCAAATCAAGGCATGGTTAAAGAGTCTCTGTTCAGACTTAGGGCCTTTTATGATGCAGGCCAGACCAAATTCCGTGGTCCTGTTGGAGGTGGTTGGACCGTCTTTGGTCTTGTCAGAAGCAATGCGTGCTGCCTGTACTCCGACCAACCGCAGAAAGACCGCTGACTCCGACAGCCTTTATCTGACCACCGAGATGATGGTCAGAGAAAAACAGCATCTATAGGGCAGTCCAGGGATCTCCGACCACCGTCCGGATTACAATGTGGGTTTCCGACCACCCAACCATGGAGGTCCAACTGACTGCATCAAGTCGGCGGAAACAATGGATTTGGGGAGCATACTCACCCAAATCTGCTTCTCTCCAGTAGTCTCTGCTGTGGATCCCTTCTTCCAGGCCTCCCCTACACCTGAGCAGCTGCACATCGATGACTACGATCCTGTTAGTTCCCGAATCCAGCTGTGCCCTTATGTGGTATTTATCCCCATTAACTGGACTGTGCACATTCCACCACACTCCAGCAATGGGGTACATGGTGCACAATGCATATCCCCACATATGTCATGAATGTATCTACAATTCACATGTTTTCTGTGATTTTGTATGCATTTGCCGAAACATATTCAGGGATATGTGCTACGCTTTAAAAGCGACCTCCGTGGTAGTAGAGGTTGCATCGTAATACAGCGGGGGTAAACTTCCCGGCCTCGGCGGTCGCAAAGGGCCCGCAAAGACGGCGGTCAGACGATCCCTCCGACCGGCATCATAATCAGGCCCTTATATCGGAGAGATATCTGGACACAAATAGCAGGCAATGATAGAGGTTACGCCTTTTACTCAGCTAGACAAACACTTTGCAAGACTAAATTATTTTCTAGCAAACAGAAATATAACTCACTTGATGAGTTGTGTGAGCCATCATCCAACTCAACTTTCGCCACAGTGGAAATATAACAGCAGCTTCCAGGGGATGTAAAGAGAACAGGGTCTCAACAGTGTCTCAATGAACATTAAACAGATTGGTATTTGGACAAAATATCGAGTTGTAAATATCGGAGTCAGAAATATCAGAAAAAAATATTGTGATACAAAAATATTGTGATGCATAAATATAAGTGTCAAGAATATAATTTTTTCTGGTAGGCAATATCACTGTTGTTAATATCGTTTTCAATAATATTGCTGTAAAAAATATTGTTTTTGAATTATTTTAGTGTGTTTTAATTCATATATATATATATATATATTATGTTAAATAATGCTTACATTAAGAGATTTATATTTTTCTCTGAATTATTAGGGCTATTCAAATAAAATAATAACCCTGTACTTGTAAAGCGCAAACTAATCACCCCCTAAGGGTCTCAAGGCGCTGGGGGCCGTTGGGGAGATTAAGCAAGCTATTGCCCAGAGTCACAGGGTGCTGGGCTGAGCTGCTGCCGGCGATCAAACTGTAAGCCCCGTGCTCCGGAGTCAGCCGCCCTGGCCGCTGCACCACACTTCTCCCTAATATGTAATGAGTTTGAAGTGTAGTAATTTTACTGAAGTGGGAACAGTAAATCTTACCCCTCCGAAGTTCAACGCTTACCCTACTTTTGCAGAGACTGAAGTGGGAGTAGTGAATCTTACCCCTCGGAAGTCCAACACTTTCTCTACTGTTGCATAGACTGGAGTGAGAATAGTAAATCTTTCCCATCCAAAGTCCAATGCTTTCCCTCCTGTTGCACAGACTGGAGTGGCAATAGTAAATTCAACCCCTCCAAAGTGCAGTGCTTTCCCTACTGTTGCTTAGACTGGAGTGGGAATAGTAAATTTAACACCTCCGAAGTCCAACACTTTCCCTACTTTGCGCTGTTTGGAGGGGTTAGGTGAATTATTCCCACTCCAAAGTCCTACACTTTCTCTACTGTTGCATAAACTGGAGTGGGAATAGTATATCTATTATTTCCGGACTCCAATACATTTCCTAATATTGGTAAAATCTATGTATTATCAATATTTGTTTATAATTTTAATTTCATAATATTTGCTTATATTTTTATTTGGTTTTAAATATTCATAATAGTTTTTATAAATGTCTTTTTGTTTTCTTAGATTTTTTTCATTTTATTTGTTTGGTAATTTATTTAATGTTGATAAAATTTACGCAACCAGAATGTGCTACCAGACTACCGCAGCAGTTTTATTTTCACACACATCTAGATGTTATGTTATGAGGATTTGTATAGCACACTGATTACCAGTGATGGTATCCAGGTGCTAGGGCAAGGTGGTAAGGGACAGACTCCCTGAATTTTACTCGAAAAGCCAGGTCTTCAGCTTCTTGCAGAACTTGAGAAGTGATGGGGAGGCTCTGATGTGCTGCTGGAGGATGTTCCAGGCTTTGGGGGAGACGAAGGAAAAGGTACGACCTGCTGCTCTGCTGCTGTGTATGTAGAGTATCTGTGCAAGTGAGCACCCTGCCAAGCTGTATGGGGAGCCAGTGGAAGGTCTCTGAGGTGAGGTGTGATGTGGGAGTGGCGGGGTAGATGGAGGACAAGTCTTGCTACTTTATTCTGAATGGTTTAGAGTCTGTTTAGGAGCTTTTTTTTATTCTAGGGTAGAGTGTGTTTCTGTAGTCCAGTCTGCTGGTTATGAGTTCCTGTGTGACTGCCTTTCTCGTGTTCTGTGGTAGTCACTTGAAGATTTTTTGCAGCACCCTCAGGATGTGGAAGCAGGTGGAGCTCACTGACTTGAGCCGGGCAAACTTTGATTTTGTCGTCCAAAATGATTCCTATGTTTCTGGCATGGGCAGTGGATGTGGGTGTGGGTCCTTTGTCTGCTTACCACCGGGAGGGGTCCCATGGGCAGGTCTTTTTTACGAAGATTACCACTACAGTTTTGTCTGAGTTGAGCCTGAGGTAGTTGACTATCATCCATGTGGTAAATTCGGTCATGCAGGTGATGAAGTTGATTTAGAAAAAAGCTAAAAACGTGGCTTTTCCAGAACTGAGTAACTAGGAGGAATTGCGGCAGTCAATAGCGCCAAGACACCCCCGGGTATTCGTGCGCTCAATAAGTCTTATTAACATTAACATTCTAGTTGTGGGGAGGGAGTGTATCTCTTGTGTTTTGCCTGAATAGGAAAGAATCCTGATGCCGTTCAACCTGACAATGTTTGCTAACAGAGTCATTTAGATGTTGAATAGAGTTGGGCTGAGGGATGATCCTTTGGGGACTCCACAGATTAGTTTCCTGTCTATAGAAGTGTAGAGTGGCATGATGACCATCTGTGTTCTACCAGTGAGGAAGGTGAGGATCCAGCTAAGGGCGGGTCCTTTGATGCCAGTCTCGTAAAGTCTTCTGATCAGTGTGGAGTGGGAGACAGTGTTGAAGGCTGCTAAGACAAACACAAGGAGATGATGGACGGAGCGCTGAAACTTTTCAGACACTGACCCCCAGTCACAGATCTGGGTTGAATCCGTCATCGTTCTTTAACTCACTTCACCACCCCAGTTCAGACACAGCTATATGCAAATCAGTCTTGACCCTGTGCCTCTTGGGAACAGTCCAGCCCGAACTGCCAAGCCATGTCTTCTCTGGACCGGAAACAAGCATCCTGGGACCGGATTCGGGCTAACAGCCCTCATCAGCCAGGCTAGCTTGAATCCAGTGGCAAAGTGAGCAAGGGACCCACGTCTGGGCATACCCTGCCAACTTAGGGCAAACAAAGCAAACACAAGGAGATGATGGACGGAGCGCTGAAACTTTTCAGACACTCATCCCCAGTCACAGATCTGGGTTGAATCCATCATCGTTCTTTAGCTCACTTCGCCACCCCAGTTCAGATACAGCTATATGCAAATCAGTCTTGACCCTGTGCCTCATGGGAACAGTCCAGCCCGAACTGCCAAGCCATGTCTTCCCTGGACCGGAAACAAGCATCCTGGGACCGGTTTCGGGCTAACAGCTCTCATCAGCCAGGCTAGCTTGAATCCAGTGGCAAAGTGAGCAAGGGACCCACGTCTGGGCATACCCTGCCAACTTAGGGCAAACACAGGCTGCTAAGACATCAGGCAGGATGAGGGCCGCTGTTTCTCCTCTATCGAGGATCATCCTTATTCATATGTGGCTGCAATAAGGGCTGTCTTGGTGCTGTGGTTGGCTCTGAAGCCTGACTGGGTGATGTCCAGGATCTGGTGTAGGTCAAGGTGGTATGCGAGTCACTTGTTGAATACTTTTTCCATGAACTTGTTAGTTGCTTTTTCCATGACCTTGGAAAATTCCTTCTTTTCTGCACTATGTATTATGACCGCATTTATGTGAACCTTGTGTATTTTGTTGTTTATCTTCGCAATAAAAACCTAAAAATATAAAAGAAACTGATGGGTACAACTAAAGCAGCACCCACATAGGTATTATGACTGTGGAACAAAAAGATGTTTGTAGACAAGCCTTTTGTAGCAGGAGTTTTGGATGATGTTGATGATGACGATAGTCAAATGTTAGTTTGGACTGTGCTTGTTTGTTTGAACATTAAATATTGAATATAGTAAGAGTCTTTCCAGAAAACGAATTCAATACATATGTGAGCAGTATGCTTAAGATCCATGAGCTCCCCTAGCCTCAGGGATTGATACGACCACAAGTAAATGGAGTTTGGAACTGGGGATCTCAATTTGGGAAATGTTGGTAAAGGCACTGCTTAGTTTGAGGCGGTGGTTGCCAGTGGGGGCACCCTGAACTTATTTTTGCAAACCGTCATTTTTTTCCCTGCTCCAAATATTTACAGTGCAAGAAAGGGCAAAACACACAGATCAGAAAGATGGAGGAATAGAAAGACGTAAAAACTGTCACAAAAGGAGAAAGCAGGAGTGTGTAGGTGTGAGAAAAAGGTGCAAGGAGTGTCTGGTAGTGGATTTAAGACTACCAGCCTTAGTATTCTGCACACCGCTGTTTAATTGCACCAGACACCGGCTTCTTAGCCGAACTTCAGGCACCAGCACTTTTTCTTTCTTTCTTTCACAAATAAAGCACAGATAGAGGGCCAAAACAAAGCCCCAACATTGCCTTCAATAAATGAAAATGATTAACAACTGGCTGTGAACCATCTAAATAGACAGAAGCAATTGTATAACTTTTCAAAGAGACATATTTTATTACATCTATACCTTTCTATACCATGAGCTAGAACACAGCTGGACTTGCATCTAAAATTGGATACATCAATTTTCAACATGTTTTGAGTAATTCTGATATAATGCGTCTCCAGGAGACTTGGTCACTTTCCCCATAAAGCTATACCACTTACTACCAGGGAAGATGGGATATTCTGCACACTGCACTCATTTGGCACAAGAGTCATATATTTTGTCATTTGGTGTCATAGGTAAAAGAGGGTAGAAGGAGCTACCCTTCATGCAAAGCTCACTTCTTGATACGTCACTTTAATTCCGTCACAGATATAGAACACATTGGTAGATCATGTTACATTAAAAAGTGCCTAAGCAGGTTTAGTACTTAAGATCAAACATTCCATTTAGATAACACCAGTTTTCAACATACACACCTAACGATAGATAAACTATACTTAGGGCCTAATTACAATGTCGGGCAGACTTACTGTTTCGGTCTTGGGACCACCCGACCTCCTGTCGGCGGTCCCGACCGACCAATTAGGATGCGACCGAACAGTGTTCGGTCGCACTCCTATTCTTTACAATGGGAGCATGCATTCCGCCCCTTTGTTCATATAGTATATTCATGTGCTGTGACCGATTCCTCGGATTCTATAATTCAGATCCCAATCCTTGTCTTTTCTTTTCATACCATCATTCTAATGCTCGTATAAGCCTTGATAAGCTTTTTCCTTCCATTAGCACAGGGTGCTAGATGGCGTCTGACCGTTCAAGTATGTGTTTTATTTCTGTTATGCTTGGTCTTTGCCCTGTCTCTGGTTGAAATGATCTGATTATTGCACAAACACACCATCACTGCCCGGGCACGATATGGCCCTGATGGTAAACTAACCTATGCTGGTAGAATAAGGAAAGCACTGTAGTATCCTTACCAAGGGACTGGACGGGTCATTAAAAAACTCAGAGGTTGGTGTTTCTGTGCTTGGTGTAATCAGGCATCTTCTTTGTTTTGAAACATTTTGGAAAGAAATAATTGAAAGATTAGTTTCTCAAATCGTAAAAACCGTGTTGCTTGCAGCAGTTTAAAAATAGGATGGTATTAATTAGTAGGCTAATGATTTACAGGGGTTCCCTATTTTGACTTCCTTGAGATCTAATTTACCTGCCGAGGGAAGGGTTCCGTCACATATGAGGTTGCAAGAGTCTTTTTGGCTGCTACTCCTGCAGGTTTGGTCAGTTTGAAGAGAAAAATAGGACACTTTGGTGTCTGCATCACTAGCGCTATATAACCCAAACCCCTTTCATGCCTAAGCACAAACTGTCCAGCAGGGAGGCAATAGGAATGGTGGAAAACTGAGCGTTTGGCACCTCTCCCATAACAAAAGCTGCCAGTTATCAGTGCAATACTTTATTTCGGGCACAAAGACCATAAAAGTAATAAAAACAGAGAAATACAGCAGTACAAAAGTAATCACTAAGCTCATGAATTTACAGAATAAAAGGTAGCACTGGAATATAAAAAGTTTAAAATAAAGCAACAAACCTCCCCCCCCAAGAGCGGCATGTGCCTAACATGGTGGCTCCTACACCCCAATACAATATTTCACATACATGTCCACCACGATTCCATAAGCCAACTGGATTGGATAAAGTGCAAGTGCTTCAAGTGACAAACCCACATTAAAAGCAAGTTGAAAACCCTCTATAACCAAGGGTAGATCCACAATACATGAATCCATACAAGCATTACAGTAACAAAACCTCATAAAGGTGGAAATGGGACACATAATAGAATCGCAAAATTGCACAGCAATAAATAGGACAGTACAGGGTGTTCTAGAAGGAGGCACATCCCGGCAATTTCCCAATCATCCAGCTCTGAATAGTCAGCTACAGGTTAGTTAGATGCCACACAATGCAGGAGCAGACATACTATAGCGGCAGACCTAGACATTTCCTAATCACTCCCACTGCAAGTAGAAATGTACTCAAGCAAAAGACCGTTTTCCTGCTCTTATCAGAACTAAGAATTTGCCGGACAGAGGAATGATGCCGGAAACCCATAATCCAACAATAGGGTTTCAGACATTTTGCTCTGGCGCCTAGGTACACTGGGCAACTGAACAAGACATGTTCAATGGTTTCCACCTGATCCAAACATAGCGTACATTTTTTTATATCAAGGCACGCCTTATTCCATTTGCAGGTGTAACTTTTCAATGCAAGGGTGCATACACTAAACTTAATATAAAGTGTTTTTGCCCAATGTGTGGTTACCTCATCAAGATATGCTTCAAACTTAGGAGAGGGTTTTTTAATCAGGAACCTGCCAATGAGACTAACACTGTCAGGGTTCCGCACGTGTTCAGCTTTTAAATTCCCCCAGAATGATTTCTTCATAAGGATTTTCGATGATGAATTAATAAAAAAAGGATCAATCCATATAGCTGCCAAGGCTAGGAAATAGAGCCATTTTTTATGTGGGACAGCCATGGAATATTCTGCAAGTAAGGGGGTCACTGTTCCTGAGGACGTTTGAGAAAAGAAGATCTAGGTTTTTGATGAGTTTGTACTGGTCAGTCAGCAAGACTATTTCTTGTTGCTCTCATACATCCCAAGGGATGTCATGCTTCATCATAGGGCGGCTGCCCCTCGTCGGGCCGGTGCTGCAATGCTCTACGGGTCCCTCGAAGGGTCACGTTAGTGGAGATCGTTTGATTTTCTCACCTTATGATGCATGTGAGAGAGTGCTCATGAGGTGGATTGGTGCTACTTTGTGGGTTATAATGTCCCTTAGTAGCCAGGTGCGATTCTTAAGTGAAAAATAAAATGGGTCAGCATGTTTTGCGCCCCTGTTGGTCTCAAAGAGATCCTTGGCGCTTCTTCAGGACCAGAGAGAATATATATAATGAATGGGGGGTAAGAGTCCTACCCCAAGTATAGTTCGGTAGAGAATGGTCCCCCTCTAGCAGGGTGGTACCAACTCGTGGATCATATCACTGGTCCTCCAACCTATTCAAGTTAGGAATCTAGCCCCATTGGTCAGATCAGAAGGGTGCACGCCGTCACATAGGTTTTGCCGGGACCTCTGCTCAAGGCACCTACCCTTCCTTCCGTCTGCCCGGAAATGATCCACGAGTTGGTACCAATACCGGGGCCCCATTAATTCAATGGGGCAGAATTCAGAAGATTTGAAGTACAGAGTCAGTACTGGAATAGCAAGTGATGCAGCAGCTCGGGACTGGGATGCCTCGGACCAGCAACATCTGTCTGTGACTGCAACTACTGCTATAAGAGAGTGTGCTGGCTGCAGGGCGGAGTTGAGTGTACTGGAAGATCACTTACAGCTGGACCTTAGTACTGGAATGGCTGAGAACGCAGCAAACTAGAACTGAGGTTCTGTGGGAGACTTTTCTGTTGTCTTTAGTGCTAGGAGAGTATGGACTCTGCAGGTCAGTAATGTGGTGCTTCAGCAGAGTTGTTTCAAAATCGTAGGTCTGAAAAAGCAGAGGTGTTACACAACAGCATGACTTGAACCCCCCCACCCACCCTTGCCACAGAACGGATGCTAACTTTGTACAATCACAAAAGGTATTCCAGAATGGGTACCTCACACAAACTGTTGCTGTCCTTCTGTAATTCACACTTGCAATCATCGAACCTGACCAAAATTCCTTTTCTCCTGAAGCAGTTTTCATATTATGCCCCAGGACCGAGGTGCATTGGCAGAGCTGATCATAGGCTCAGTACTGAAAGAGGTTGGGGTGGTGCAGATCAGGAATGAGGTGCATTAGCAGAGCTTTGTTTGGTGCCCATTACTGGAACAGGGAAGTCCTCCCGCTGCCAAAGAAAGAGTAGAGACAGGAAGAGATGGCACTTGAACTGTGGAGATTATTGGCAAGGCAGGCACAGGCCCTTGCAAGAAGACACTATCCACTATTAAAGATAAACATCTCCAAGAAAATTTCCCAGAAAAGGAAGAATCATTGAAAGCAAACAGCTCTCATTTAGATGACTAATTATATATATGCGTGAGCGAGCAGGCTACGAGTTGTGTGTTTTTATCCAAAGAATAGTACTGCCGATTCTAGGATTGTTGGCTGATGCAGTTTAAACCGGAAGAAATAATTCTGCGAGCCCCAGAATCCCCAGCTTGGTTGATTAACTCTCCCAAGATTGGTTGAAGATCACTCTCGAGGCACTATGCAGATGACAGCTGTTTCGAATAGACAGGAAGAGGAGGTCGTTGACTGTCTAAGGCTACCACCAGGCATGGATGTGGAGAAATATTATGGAGGTGTCTGGGGGTAGGCGAGATGGGATAGATGAGAAGCGCGTAGATGAGAGCCACGGGTGGTTGAGAGATCGATGCAGTAGAGTGCAGAGAAGCAAAGGCGGGAGGAGAAAAGTTCATGAAAGGAAGTGGAGATGCATGGGAGAGAAATAGTTTTGTGCAGAGGAGCGCATGAGGTGAATGGGAGATGTGGAAGAAATTGGGGACAGGTGCAGTGAGAAGAGAGGGGGTTGCAGCGGAAGGGTGAAAGTGTGGAGAGAGGGGGCAGGGGCATGGGAGCAGAGGATTGAGAAAGATAGCGTTGAGGAGGTAAACAACGAAGAATAAAATGAAACTATAAAAAAACGAAACTATTTAAATAAAAAAAAATATTAATCCCCCGCACAGCATGCTTTGTAAATAGATGAGATGATCCCCCCCCCCAGCAAATGTGTTTTTTCTGGGCCCAGCAAAAGGTAGGTGTACCGAGGACTCTTGCCGGCTACGAGAGAATATTTGGTGCTGGAGCAAAAACCAAATTGGCCCATCCGTTGAGCTTTTGCACAAGGCCATGTGATTATAAAAGATGAAACAGAGAAAGTCTGCAATTTTACCTTGACAGCCGCAGGATTAAGATGGTGAACTCTGCCAGTAACGAGTATTGAATCCGGGCGGCGACACAAATCCCCTCTGGGGGTTTTTTCTGTGCTTCAGTTCCAAACTCAACAACCGAGGAATCAGCTTTCCTAATACATTCTGCAGTGCCCTCTCTCTGTTAAGTTGGCTCCGACATTGTGCACGGACCCTGACTTTAAACACAGAGTCAAATAAAGAGCATATCTCACCTCAAATGACAGGACTTGGCAAGACCTGAGCGACTTGTTTATCTATGAATTTACTGTGTGCTTTGTACAAAGAAAAATCAGAGGTTGATGGTGCAGCTGTCATATGCTTTGTTGGGATGGAAAGTCCCTCGCATGGTGATGGGCGTGCACCCCTGCCCTGAGGGCCCCAGGTGTACTAATGTCTGGATCCCTGATGCTCATTGTTGTTGTCATGGGCGAACACAGATCATGCGTGTGCGACATGACATAGGCTTGTTTCACGGACTGCGGTCTTTTTGGACTCCCAAAGCCCTACCCACATACAGGTGAAAGGCTACTGCCTTCATCAGGAGTTAAGCAGCACAAACGTGGTGGCAGCATACTGTGTAGTGATCAGTAGGAGTGAGCGGCACATTTTTACCTGTGCCACTGGAGTGAGGCATACAGGCTAACTCATTCAAAGTTCTGCTGCTGTGTGCTTAACTCACTCTTGGCCTGGATCGGTTTGTTGTGTAGTGCTGTGCAGTGTGTGTGTGATGCACATGTGCTGGGTGCATGTGTGCCTGTGAATGGTACAATTCATGAAGGATGTAGTGCCTGTGAATGGTACAATAGATGGAAGGCTCTGGGTTTCATTTTGGAAAACCCAGGGCTGAATGGAGGAACATGAAGGAAGGAGGTAGAGGAATCTCCCCAAGACAGATTTGTGGATTGCTGCATTCATGTAAACTGGGTGGGACACACTGGAGGTAGGTCCAACACATAAGGAGTAAAAGGCCTCAACCCCCATGTTGGGCCAAGTAGTTCCTGCTTTCCCATTGCTCTCTGAACAGGGTTCTGACATACTTGTTGCAAGCTGTATGAAGCTGGGCTCCAATCCTCTCCATGCATGGAATGAACAGAGAGGTTGGATGTAACTCTCTTGTCCCAGAGTTCTTTTCACCCTTCTCAGTCTCCCTGCAGTTCATGCTTTTCAATACAGCAACGTGTTGGTTTCAATCCAGTTTCATACCAACTCCTGTATCTGTCCCTATTCTTGTGCAGTTGTCTCCATATCCCAAAAATTAAGTGTCTCCCATTCACAATGTCAGTGTATTCTCTGTCCCAGGGTCTGTAAGTTACCTGAACCATGGACCAATGTGAATTTCTCAGTCCTATTATCAGTCTTGCCATTCCAAATGTGACCTTGACCCTAGCCTTGTGAAAGAACACTATCTTTTCTTGTGTCAGTGTTCTTCCTTTTTCATAGTTAGTGAATTCTCTAACTAGGAATACGTGCCTACCTGTTCCAGAGTAAGTATTTTCCTGTCCCAGTGTCAGTGTATTTCCTTTCTCACTATGTTTCCCCCTCGCAGTGTCAGTATATTCTAGGATAATTATTTGCCTGTCCCAGTGTCCTGTCCTGGAGTCTATATCTTCCTGTCCCAGTAACAGCTATGTTTGTTTAAAAACAGTGGTGAATTGTTGGAGAAAGTTAGGAACAATCCTTCTTCATTTTGTTTAATAATTCTTGAAAATGAAATATGCGTTTTAAATGTAATATGTAATTATTCTTACATGCTAGGCGGATGGCCATCTGGATTGCGCCTGGGGTTTCCTTTCACCACACATATAGGGAGGCGGATGTCAAGGGGCGGTACCTTCTGCTTCAGGGCACTCTGGATAGTAAGGCTATCACAATTCTAAACTCCTGTGCCCCTAATGTGGGTGGCAGAAATCTCTATGAGGGGATAGAGGAAGTACTAGAGGGTAGTCTGGGGTCCCCTGTGATCTGGGCGGGAGACTTCAACTGTGTCCTGGATGGCGAGCGGGATCGCCACCTACCGTGGCTGGGAGCTTAGTTGCTGATGACAGGCTTGCTCACCGCGATCATGCAAAATCTATGTTTCCTTGATATGTGGCGAGTACTCCCCCCTGGAGGGCCAGACATACACCTGCCACTCTCTGACGCATAACACATAATAACCTGGATCGGTGGCCGGGGTAGACCCTGCAGGATTGAGCGCAGCTACTCACCTGGGGCAGTTCCTTTCTGACCACGTGCCGGTGTTGCTCCGGTTGTGGTGGGCTGCTGATCCCCACCTGGCTCAGAGCTGGCACATGCTTTCTGAGCTCCTGATGGATACGGTATGTAGGGACTCGCTAGCAACCACACTCACTGATTATTTGGGAACTAATTGGGGGAGAACCTCCGCCATAGCCACTGAGTGGGAGGCCCGCAAGGTTGTCATTATATGGGCATGCATAGGGACCACCTGTGGTGTTCAGAGACAACTGACGGCAGATATAAAGGTGCAGGAGCGACGTGTGGCAAAGTTTCATAGATCCGAGGCGGGCTCTGTGCAGGTGAGAGCGAGGTGATGTACCCTCAGAGTGCCATTCAGGGGCTCTGGGATACTCTGGACAAATGTACTATTAAGACATTTCACCAATGATTGCACAGGAAGGGTGATAAGTCTGGTAGGTTTCTAGCTTGGATCCTTAGGCACAAGTTGGAGGTCCCCCCCTGTTCTGCATCTCCGTGCCCCGGATGATTCTCTGGTGACGAGCCAGCAGGACTTTCTGCATACCCTCGGGCACATTTCCAGACTGTGTATCCAGTAGGCGGGGTTGGTCTCCTGGGAGGGCTGGAGGGGTTTCTCGCTGGGGTGGGATTACAACATCTGGTGTCCGATTGTGTGCGAGAGTTGGACAGAGAGCTCACCCTAGAGGAGGTGGGAGCAGCCCTTAGTGACCTCAATAAATCCAAGGCTCACAGCGGGGACGGCTTCTCTGTTGAATTCCTTCAGACTTATTCCTCTGAACTTAAGGAGAAACTGTTAGAGGTCTTCAGTGAGGTGCAGAGGAGGCAGATTCTCCCACCTTCCATGCGCGAGCTATTAGTTTGTCTCATGCTAAAACCATGGGGGGACCCGGTGGACCCTTCATCTTACAGGCCACTCACCATGCTTAATTCAGATGTTAAGGTCCTCTGTAAGCTGTTGGCAACCAGACTGGGGGTGGGTCATGCAGGGCCTAGAGCACAAAGACCAATGTCGGATCATGCAGGATCATAGTATAGCGTTCAGTCTCCATCAGCTCACACATGTCTTACACAAACCCAAGTATGACGACTGGGAACTGGCACTTGTATCTATAGACTTAGAGAAAGCCTTGATACTGTAGAGTGGGACTATCTGTTGGCGGTGTTGCAGGGAATGGGGTTCAGGGCTGTATTCCGTGACTGGGTGAAGCTCCTGTACACGGACCCACAAGTGCATATGAAGGTCGGGGTTAACTCTCGGAGGCTTGGTCGGTGGGGAGGGGCACCAGGCAGGACTGCCCTCTTTCGCTGCTCTTATTCGAGATTGCCATTGAACCTTTGGCGTTATTGCTACGTAGGGAACTGGATCCCTGGAGCATTCAGGTGGGTAGTTCCAACCATGCCATCTTGCTATACATGGATCACACATTAATATACTTTCACTCCCCTGAAAGGGCGGTGCCAATACTGATGAGGCTTCTGGTTGACTTTGGTGAGGTCTCCAGCTTAAAGGTTAACATTCAGAAGATGTTATTTCCCCTTGGGAGACTTGTGGAGATGCCTACTGAACAACTTCCAGACTTGGGGATCCGTTGGGAAACTGAGAGCTTCAGATACCTGAGCATAATGGTTACACACACTGATTCCACCCACTGGTGTCTAAATGTGGACAGGGTCTGTGAGAGTCTCGCGAGGTCGATTGGGTTCCGGAATAAATTGTCCTTGTCGGTGATGGGTAAGGCGGCAATAACCAAGATGGTTTTTCTTCCACACTGCCTCTGCTTAGTGCAGAATTTGCTGTTCCCACTTGGGCAACACATCTTCCACAAGTTGAACAGTCTACTGATCTCGTTGGTCTGGGCTGGAAGATGAGGCAGAGTAGCCTTGCCGGTCCTTAAATGGGACATGGAGGATAGAGGCCTGGCACTCCCAGACCTCCAACTATATTACTTCGCAGCTCACCTGCAGCATTCCGCTCGTTGGTTAACAGAGCTTGACAATTGGGAAAAGACGCTGTTTCGAGACATGCTTGGAGACGACACATTGGCTCAATATTTAAAGCAAGGGGGTCGATCGGAGTGACCTAGTATGGCACACCGCTGCAATATGAGAAACAGTGGTAAAAAAGGGTACTGTGCAAGGCTCCCTCCAACTGGGAAATAAGGCTCTGGGGCCTGGCGCCATTTCGGGTGATTCACGCTGATATGTCCATGGATCAGTAGAGAGCAGGTGGATGTCAGGTGGCAGGAGACCTATACCCGGGGGAGGTGTTTCTTGCCTTCCCAGACACCAAGGAGGCTTTCATGTGGGACCAGGTCACTTTCTGCACTACGCTAAACTGGAAAGAATGGAAAGGGAGGTGTGGAGTGAGTTCCCAGCAGCAGAGCAGCCCTCACATGTTTTGTGTGGATTACTTTGATGGTGGGAGGGATGTCACCTAATTACCTAGCCTCGCTTTAAGGCTAGGCGAGCCAAGGGAACAGAGTTGGGGGAACCCATTGCGGATGCAGATTGGCTGCGTGCCTTCAAACTGATGAGAACAGTGTCCTGTAATAACAGGTTTTAGTTACTACACTGTAACTACTTATACTGCATTTATGTGTCCCCTTCTTAACTCAATAAGATGGATCCCATCAGGGCAGCAATATGTGTGCGGTGCAGAGTGGGGGGATGCCTCTTTTTTGCACCTTACCTGGACCTGTGATGCAGCGCTGGGGTTTTGGAGGCAGGTAGTCCCTAAAATCGAGGCGGCCACTGGCATCAAGATCCCCCTTGTTCCCGGGGCTTATCTACTGGGTATGGTGAGGTGACCTAAGGGACAGAAGATCTTGTAAGACTATCCCAGCTTGCACTCCTTCTGGCTAAACGGTGGCTTTTGGTGGGTGGGAACCAAACCACTGCAGACATCCTCCTGGCTTAGAGATCTGCTCAAATGGAGGGTGGCGGAGGAGCACCACCTGTGCCTTTCCCATACCAATGACAAGGCTACAGATGATGTGATGACATGGGGGCAGCTCCTTGACAAATTTAACGGTGAGGGGGATTTGGATCCTGGCTCAGATGACTAGGTGTGACGTCTGCGTGATGTATATTGCTGTGAACACCCAGCTCATCCTTTCGTGGTTAAAAGACCCCTCTACCACCAGAGCCAACTTCCACAGATGCTTGATGAACCTCGCCAAGTGGATGAAAGACAACTGTCTCAAACTCAACACGGACAAGACGGAAGTACTCCTGTTTGGGAACAACACCTTGCCATGGAATGATGCATGGTGGTCTGTTGAACTCAGCCCTTCCCCTGCCCTGACAGACCACACCTGCAACCTCAGCATCATCCTGGACAGCAAGCTATCCATGAAGAAACAGGTAAACGCAGTCTCTTCTGCCTGCTTCCACACCCTATGCATGCTCCAAAAGATCTTCAGGTGGCTCCCAGTCAACACCAGATACAGGCCCTCATCACCAGCAGATTGGACTACGAGAACACACTTTACGTAGGAATCACCGCATGCCTCCTGAAGAGACTATAGACAATACAAAACTCAGCTGCAAGACTCATCCATGACCTCCCCAGATGTACCCACATCACACCCCACCTCAAGACGCTACACTGGCTCCTGATCCAAAAGAGATGCCAGTTCAATATGTTGACCCACGCATACAAAGCCCTGCACAACGAGGGACCAGTGTACATCAACAAATGCATGACCTTTCATCAACCGAGCAGGCATATGCAATCTACCTCCCTCTTCCTCACAGACATCCCACGAATCGGACAAGTCAACTGCGGAGGACGCTCCTTCTCGCAACTGGCAGCCAAAGCTTGCAACAACCTTCCCCGGCACCTCAGGACCGCCCAACTCTCCAGCTATTGAGGAACGGACTCAAGACCTGGCTATTCAAATGAACAGATCACCACAAAACAGTTAGCATCCCCAGCACCTTGAGACCTTCACAGGTGAATTGCCGTGCTTTACAAATCCTGATTGATTGATTCAATGATTGACAGATGAAATGATAGCCACGTGTGGTAATGATGGATCTCCTTACATGAGACTTGCTTGGAGACTTGGACAGTGTACTGTTGTATTCTTTATTATGTACTCTCCTGCTGTGTTATGCTGCCTTGCTTCAACACGCTCTTCATCCACACCTGTTGCAATGTTCCACTGAGACATACAGTACTTGTGCTCGAGACCTTTGCTCTGCTTGTTATGTTGTTTTTATGTTAAAAATCAATAAACAGGGCGTGGCCAACAGCATGGCCGGGTAGCCGCATCTTCTGCGAGCTCCGCTGGCCCGAACGAAATCCGGGCAAAATCCTGTTCCTCCTCGCCGTTCAACTACCCAAATCAAGGTCGGAGACCGTGGGAAGCAGTGTGCACCAAGTGGGGAGCTCTGCGGTGCGTCTAACACTGCAGCTAGAGACTTTTCTCGGCGCGCGGTCTCTATCCAAGATGGCGGCCGCAACGTACTAGAGACGGCTGAGGGTCTCTGGCCGGGGGTGCACACAATAGAGCACCTGAGGCATCGAGGAAGAACTACGCGGCGCCCTGCCCTGTCTTTCCTACGAAGTGGCCGGAACTGCAAAACGGCGGCTGCACTGTGTGAGCCTGCGGTGGGAGTGGCGGCAAGAGGGCAGATCGAGGACGGAGGGACCGCTTGTCGCTGCGGCGCCCAGGTCCGACGAGGTACGAGGCTTGGTACTGGCGGAGGCAGCGGAGGTGAACTGCCGTGGTCGGTGGGGGGGGCCCCAGCAGAGGAGATGTAGGGTTTCTCCACACTTCCCCCCCCCCGAACTCTGACAAGGAAGGC
Organism: Calotriton arnoldi; assembly: GCA_963921515.1. Classification (NCBI taxonomy): domain Eukaryota; kingdom Metazoa; phylum Chordata; class Amphibia; order Caudata; family Salamandridae; genus Calotriton; species Calotriton arnoldi. Next base: position 2,030,904 of record CAWUFW010002676.1, on the reverse strand, counting down.
ACCACGGAGAGGGCAAGAGACTCGGACCGCTGGTGGAGTCCAGAGCAGCGGGAAGCCCCTGGGTGTATCCTGCGGAGACCGTGTCCTCGACGAGGGGGCAGGGACACTAGCGGTGCCAGATTCGAGGGTCGGCCTGCAATGAGACCCGGCGGCGGCGCCTGGTGCTCCGAGGCAGTGCGAGAGCCGGCCCATTGAGATCCCACAGCGACCGGGGCAGTGGAACAGACCTGCGGTACCGGAGAGCCTCTCCCCTTCTTGTCTGGCTGGGGCGCCCGCCGACGGCCATGGCGGTAACTCAGGACAGCGCATAACAGCGGAGGGAGACCAGCTCTACCCAGCTCTGCCCACACCCGAGCGCCCAACGAAGTGGAGAGGCGGCTGTCCACCTCATGGGAACCCACCAGGAGCCCGGTTGGTGAACTTGAGGAGTAGGGTGCTTGCGCCTCTCCCGCTGAGCCGCAATACCTTGCTGCGTGACATTGCTGATTTTAGCGGTTGCGGTGGGGGAACACTTGCTTTTAACAGCCACTCGGTCCCAACTGTTGCTGCGGTCCATACAGCCGCGCCACTCTGCGCTAGCTGGCTCCACACCGTGGGACGGGAAGGGGCAGTCACGCCCAGACCACCCAGATAGACGGGGGCCTTTAAGCTGGAGGGAGACCAACATCCTGAGTGCGGAATTGTGATCTACGACGCCCCGGTGGGAGGGGGGGCCTTGTCAGGACTCATGGTGACCCAAATGTTGAATTGACGCATACCCTGGAGATACGTCAAGCTGCACTGAGTGGTGGAGAGTCCCCTTCCCATTTGTGTAAGTGGGACAGGGGCGACAATCATACATCAAACCCTTTTTGATACCCCTAGGACAACAGGGGCCGGTGGGCGACACATCCACTATCGAGCAACGCTCCGCGGTGAAGTGCCTTCCCTCGCCCATTGATATCCGATAAGCGCCCCACCCAAGAGAGTCGTACAGGCTGCAGCCTGGCATCAGCGTCGCCGTAATGGCAAAGGATAAGGAGCCCAAGACATCCAGGCAAGGAAAACTGGACCGTTTTACGACAGCCCTACCGGCGCCAGGTGGAGCAGAGGGAGGTTCAGTCCCCCGCCCGGACACGGACACGATCCTACAAGTGATTCAGGCCACACGAGAGTCTGGAAAGTAAGATGGCGGAGGTTCGAACGGAGGTCTCCTTTTTGCGCCAGGACCTGCGCAAGGTCTCCGAAAGAGTGGCGGAGGTTGAACACCGAGTCTCTGAGCTGGAAGATAACTCACGGACCACCACTACAGACGTAGCCGGATTGCTGGCGGCAATGAAAGATGTGGCCTGGCGGGTAGATGACGCTGAAAATAGGGCCCGAAGGAACAACCTGCGATTCATAGGTTTTCCCGAAAACGCAGAACGTTCGAACCCGGGTCAGTTTCTCCTGACCTTCCTTAAAAACGCCCTTCCAGAGACACAATTCTCGCCATGTTTCGTTATAGAAAGGGCGCATAGAATGCCCGGAATCAGACCGCAGCCTGGGGCCCCACCACGGCCGCTGATAGCTAGATTTTGGAACTTTCAGGACCGAGACCTAATACTCCAAGAAGTCCGGAAGAAGGGTGAGGTCAAATTTGAGAATACGAGAGTGATGGTCTTCCCTGACTACTCCAGGGATGTGCAAAAACAACGACGCACCTTTGACCCGGTCAAGGAGAAACTCCGTGCCCTTGGGCTTCAGTACATGCTCCTGTTCCCAGCTAAGCTCAAAGTTATCTTCGGCAACAACACCCATTTTTTCCAGACACCGGAGGAGGCGTGGTCGTGGATTGAAGAGCGGCCACAGTTGAGAAGAGCATCGCCATCAGCGGCCCACTCGTCGGCGGACAAGCGGCCAAGCCGTAACTGGGAACTGCTCAAGGGAAAGCGACAGAGGCGAGTATCCAGGCCCCGGGCTCTGGTTAAGACTACACCGGGGAGAACCCTGAGATCCATAGACCAGAAAAGTACTATCTCAGACATGGACGATGATACCGCCCTGGAATGTATGTCCAAAACCTCGCAGAGATCAACTGGTAATAAGGACTCGGATCACGAAGCATTAAATCGAGCCAGGTCCGATACTGACGCGCACCCACTTTTGGCACAGATCCAACATCTGGAGGCTTCGGGCTCGAACTCTCTGAGTGAGAACTCTCACGTGCAGAAAACCCTTCACGGCCCCGAGGAGGAATGATGATTAGGGGCCAGACGCCCTCCAAGAGACGCTGTGAGCTTCCCGAGGTTTGGTAGACTTTGATCGCCTTTCAGGTGCAAGGGAAGTATACAGTGAACTGACGGTTTTCATTGTTTAAGATTTAAGTTACGATAAAAGGGGAAGGGGGCAGGATCGACAGACTTCTCGTTTGACACATACGCTAAGTTGTCACGTTGACGTCTTTGGGAATGGGCGTGATGTGCGGGAGCAAGTGGGGAGGGGGGTCGGAAAAGGGGTGGGGGGGCATGAGTTGCACACAGTTGTGCTCAGTTTGGGGGGGAGGGGAAGAGAGGGAGTTGAGGGCTTGGGTTCACTTAGTCAGCAGTACAGCAGGAATAGGCCACAGAAATAACTGGGGTTCAGTAAAACAGAAGGGGCTGAGAGGGGGAAATCACAACATGGACACCCAACACCTACACTCACGGTATGATAATGCAACATAACGACACATACTCAGTTCTCTCCTGGAATGTAAATGGGCTAGGAGACAAAATAAAGAGGGGCCTTGTGGCCGCATATATTAAGAGATTGAAGCCTGATATAGTGCTGCTGCAGGAAACACACCTGAAAGGAACGCAATGTGGGTTCTTAGGAAGAGGAGCATATAAGACGCTAGCACATGCAGGCTTCTCTTCGGGCGCAAGAGGGGTCGCAATTCTCATTAAAAAATCCCCTCCGTTCAAAACGGAGCGAATCTGGACAGACCCCAACGGGACATATGTTGCAGTGAAAGGGGTATGGAACAGAAGAGACATAACCCTAGTAAGCATATATGCACCTCCAAGACTACAGAAACAAACACTGGAGAAACTAGCAAGCATACTGTTGGAAGCAGGTTCCAACACTCACCTCCTAGGAGGCGATTTTAACGATGTTATGGACCCCCGATCCGATCGTACGACGGCTTTCACTGGAAGCCCCAGTGAGACACAACTCAAGCGATTCACAGACACACTAGCGCTTACAGATCTATGGCGTAAACATCATCCGGGTGTTAAGGCATACTCCTTCTACTCGGGGGCTCAAAGAACATTCTCTAGAATAGACTACATCCTGGCCCCAGCAGGAGAAATCACGGCCATCCAGAAGACAGAGTATTTAGCTAGGGGACTCTCGGATCACTCTCCCCTCTGGCTGAAAGTAGGTAAAGATGGACACCGCCACAAGAAGGAATGGAGGCTTAATGCCTGGGAGCTGAAAGACCCAAAAGTAGCCCAAGAAATTAGAGTAGATACAGAGCTCTATTTTAAAGAAAATACCGGATCTGTGGACTCTGCCGTAATACTTTGGGAGGCCTACAAGGCAGTTCTGAGAGATAGGGCACAGAACATTATAGCCCAAAAAAAACGTAAAGGCATAGAAGACATCACTAAGCTTGAAGCTAGACTCCTCCAACTTGAAACACAAATCCTAACACAAGACGATCCCTCCCTGCTCCGGAAGATGCAGACCCTCAGACATGAGTACTCAGCTCTGGCCAGGAACGATGCGCAACAGGCCATACAGGCTATGTACCGGCGACTAGACGACGCAGGAGATAAGACAGGCAGGCTATTGGCATGGCTCAGTAAGAAAGAAGCAGAGGCCAGATGGGTAACAAAGATAGAAACAGAGGACGGTCAAATACACGTGACTCCTACTGAGATAGCAACAGCCTTCGCACATTACTATAAAGACTTCTACGCCGAGCGTCCCCTGGCAGGGAAGGCGCAGATAACAGAATATTTAGAGACAATCGAGACCCCTAGTTTAGACCAGGAGGGAGCGCAAGCATTAGAGGAGGAAATAACGATAGACGAAGTCAGAAGGGCGATCGGCCACCTGAAAACTGGGAAGGCCCCGGGTCCCAACGGACTGCCCCCGGAACTTTTTAAACAGAATGCGACGCTGTTTAGTTCCCATCTCCTAAACCTGTTCCTGGAAGCAGAAAATGTGGGAAGACTTCCGAAAGATCTCCGAACAGCCACGATAGTAGTGATTCCCAAGAAAGATAAACCACCACAAAAATGCGCCTCATACAGGCCCATTTCGCTCCTTAACATAGAAACGAAAATACTAGCGCGCATACTTGCCGATAGGCTTACAACAGTAATATCCAGTCTTATCCACCATGACCAATCAGGGTTTATGCCAAAGAGGTCTACAAGATTAAACTTAAGACGCATACATAACTGGCTAGAAGTAGTTACAACCAGAACGGACCCACACTTCATACTATCATTAGATGCAGAAAAAGCATTCGATACTGTACACTGGCACTTTCTAATGGCAACGTTGGTGAAGTTTGGCTTTGGTCCGATTTTCAGACGATGGATTGCCATTTTATATGAACAGCCAATAGCACGGGTACGGGTAAATGGAGTACTTTCCGGAGACTTTCCGATAGAGCGCGGGACGAGGCAAGGATGCCCTCTATCCCCCCTCCTCTTTGCCCTTGTGCTGGAACCCCTCGCGTGCGCTGTCCGGATCAATCCAGATATGACGGGCTTTCGACTTAATGACACAGATTCAGGATGAACGCATATCATTATATGCGGATGACATCCTTCTCTATGTCACGAACCCCAGGCAGACGCTTCCACGAATATTTGAAAGTTTCGATTGCTACGGCAAACACGCGGGTTATAAAATAAACTGGGATAAATCTTGTTTATATAATGCAAATCCGGTATGGGAACCACCCGAAGGCATGGGACGCCTCCAAGTAAACAATACTGGCATACAATATTTAGGCATTTACATTACGACAGACCGCCAAGAGGCACTTAGTCGGAATCTGTATAGAATTCTTAGAGAATTTAAGGCGGACGCAGAAAGATGGAGCATTCTACCACTGACACTAATAGGTAAGGCCGCGCTATATAAGATGATAACATTGCCAAAATTCCTCTACATCCTCCAGAATACATATTTTCCCATCCCAGATGAAGTCTTTAGTAAGATAGACGGCACGTTGCGCACTTTTCTCTGGGAGGGAAAACATCCCAGAGTGGCGCTGGCCACGCTGCAACGAAACCAATACAATGGCGGCATATCACTACCTGCTATAAGAGCCTACTACTACGCTACTCACCTTATAGTGGTCAATGATTGGGAGCATATGCCAGGGGACCATCCCACATATGCGTTGGAACGTAGACAATTTGAATTACATCCACACACACACTACCTCTATGGGGGAAAGGGAGCGACAAAACTACTCGCACCCACCCAGGTGGTGCTAACTGCCTGGAAAAAGGCAGAAAAATATATCAACTGGAACAATAAAATCACTAGAGAAACTCCTCTTCGGGTAGGAGAGAGACTCAAAGAATTTGTAAAATTGAATGGTTTTAAAAAATGGGACCTGCTGGGCATCTCCCAAATTTTAGACCGAAAGAAATTAGCCACGTTCTCCGCTTTACAGAAAGAGTACGATTTACAACGGACGCAGTATTATAAATACTTGAGGCTTGCACATGCATGGGAGGCGCATGGGAGGCGCAACACATAGACACAGAAACGATACCTGAATATTCACCGCTAGAGGGACGACTCCTCATGGGAGAAATAGTGGAAAAAGCAGTCTCTTGGACATACCGTACCATAATAAATAATAAACCAGACACGCTCCAGAAACTAAGAGTACAGTGGGAACGGGAGCTGGGAGTCTTAGAAGACCTAGACTGGGAAATGGCGTTAATGCACCCGCGAGAGGTTGCCATCAAGACACGACTTAGACTGAGTCAATTTAAATTCTTACATAGGACCTATTACGACAGGGCAAGACTACACAAGATGGGTAGGGCCGATACACCTAAATGCCTTAGATGTAACGAGGAAACCGGTAATTATTTCCACACGGTATGGGAGTGTAATAGAGTCCAGAGCTATTGGGTCAATATACTTCAAGAACTGGAGGCAGTGACGGGCAAACAGATACCCAGAGATCCCAAATTTGTATTACTAGGCATAAGCACAGAAGTAGACCTCTCGAAACCACAATTGTTGCTAACCAATCTAGGTTTGGTAGTCGCCAAAAGAGATTTGGCACGAAGCTGGGGGAAGACACAAGTGCCCACAGTAGACGAATGGAAAAAGGGGATGGACATGTTCATGACTGGTGAGAAGACCACTTATGTGGCACGGGGATGTCCCAAGAAATTTTGGAAAATATGGACTCCCTGGATACAGTACTATGGTCTCGAGGTACAGGACTCACAAAGGATAGCTCAACCCCAAGACTATCAGGACACGGGCGGGGTAGGGGTAATCTGAGAATTGAAGTAACAGTGAAAAGTATGATTACGCTTTATGTTTTGATACCCAATCAGTCACTACCAATGTATAAGCAGGGCTGTACGACCCTGGTCTGTTTTTCTGAGGCTATAAACTGTATTAGTGCTGACTCAATGGAAAATGTTAATAAAGAAATTTTCAAAAAAAATAAAATAAACAAAGTTTAAAAAAAACATGTAATAATTTGATCAAAGACTCCCAATCACTGTAGACTTCCAGACCTACCTCTTGCTGAGTTTTGTCACTATCTCTAATAATGCTTTTAGCAGGCTCAAATGCTAAGCTTGCACCATAAAATCTCATCTTTTAAAAACGTAATGCTGGGGTCTCCTTATCTTATGACCTCTGTTTCGGATGAGTTGGGTTTAAGGCAGTTCATCTTCAAACATTGACACAGAGGCAATGACAGGTGCCAAGCTCTTTTCAGCTATAAGATGATTTGAATGTCATTACTGTTGTTATATGAGAGTGGTGATGAACGGTGTTGAAATACAAAGTCAATAGTAGAATTGTAAGCAACTCCATTCCTGTCCATAGGGGTCAAGACTGGTCTACGGTTGTTCGAATCTGCTGAATGTAATTTTTCTTCTTGATGAGTAGTCATAGGCAAGATTTCTTGAAATCTGAAAAGAAGGGGCCTGATAAGGACAAGTAGACAATATTGATATGCAGTATTTCTGCCAAAATCAGGTGTATGATGCTGTTGATATTGTGTGGTGGGCAGTGATCTGGTTGAGAGCATGCAGATTTACAGGCAATCTATTTGAAGGCTGAAAACTACTTGAAGATTTCAAGGTTTGGGTGTTTGAAAACCAGATGACTGTCAAGCCTGCATAGGGTACAGACATTTCTTATAAATCTGCTTTGTCCTGAAAAGGACAAGCAAACTGTTGGATGCCTAAGGGGTGTATTGGGTATCTCATGTTTCCAATACAGACCAAACTCCGAATTATACTGAGATCAGATTGAAACATAGCTTAACTTTTCATAGGCAAATTGAGTTTAGCGATAGGTACATGGAAGATGGGGCAGTAGGGGGGAAAAGTAAATTCTTCAAAGAAGGTGACATCCCACATCAAAAAAGGGTTGTCCAATGCAAGTCCTGGAGGCCCACATGCATTCCTTTCCACTCCTGATTTGTAAAGGCACCTTCTGTGGGCAGCCTAAAAATCTGGCATGAATCAAGTCTTTGGGACCCATATTACACAACAATTATCTATATGGTGAAACTTACTTTGAATCTTTTACTGTGATCCAAAAATCTTGCCACGCAGAAAAAAGGCAAGTAGTTTATTTTAGGTCGACATAGCTCTACATAATAAGATCCACTTCCATAAACGGCCCTGGATAAAGAAAATAAACCAACTTGGCAACTCCACTGTGGAACTCTAACCTCTGTTGAATCTTTTAGCTGCAGTCATCCAAGACACTGGGCTATCAAAATACTCGGAGTAGGCAGGAGCCCCTTAATTTCTTCCAGTTTAAAGGGGGACTAGCTGCTGAAAGCCCGGCTAAGAGACAGCGTGCACTTACACTCCAGTGAGCTAGTGATCTGCAGAAAATTAGATGACAAACAGACTCAATTTTTCTAACTTAATCGAGAACATGTTATTGAAATAACGTGCCTTTAGCTCAATTAAATAAAACATACAACCAACCAGAAAAAAAGAAAAGTGGTAAAGATCTACTGTTAAAACGGTTTTGGCTGCCATCACTCTACTTGTGTGACCCCATGAGCATACTAGAGCAAGCTGCGAGACAGCAAACTGGCTCCTAAATAGGTGAGGCACCATCCTCTGGTCAAAAAAGATAGATGGAGAAAATTGCAATATTACTCTCTCCAGTGTATGCTTAATATGATGCCATGGTGGCAGCTGATACTGTGCAGTCGATAAAAGTCCAGGTCGATATTCTTGACCTCGATATTTTGACATACAACCCTTGCGTCACTTTTCCCATGTTAAAAATGACGCAAAAGTGGCGCAAGGGGCTTGTAAATAAGCCACCAAGTATCTTTTTTTTCCACTCAAAATATGCACCAAAAAGGGGGTTGGATTTAACCGCACCTCTGACAAGAACCCATCAACGTCAATAAGTCGAATATTAAAGCAGGGTTATTGCAGAAGGATTACATTGCTATTTACAGCATCCATAAAAATGTAGTCTTCGCCTTGACGTCTCGATATGAGAAGGAACTTAACAATTTCATATCTGAGCATAAATGTGTTTAGAGGCTGTTCGACTCTCTTTGCCTTGAAACAGTAATGCGGCATCATAAAATATGCGGCTAACGGCACGATCATTCTTCCCAAACAAGGAGCCTGGACATCGAGCTGCTAGAAATGGTGCTGTCTTTAGTTAACTGCCTCAGATAAAGAACCCTGTGTCCCGAGACTAACAGAGAAACAAAAAACAACAAATAAAGTGTGACAAATGTATTAAAAAGGAACAAAAATACATCTAGGTTCCAAACATTGATAAACACATGGGTTGTGTTCCTGCTGACCTTGTGGTTTTAGCATCTGTTTTAGCATCTCTAAGCAGGCACAGCTAGTCTGTCTACCTAGAGGCAGGGGGAAGGAGCTGTGTCTCCACTGAAGGGAAACAACTGCTGTTAGAGATGGGGGAAGGAGGTGCAGGCGCGATTTAATGAGCAAGCATTGCACAGCTGCTCTTTCATCTGAAGCTAGGCACAAGAATGGACAAAGACTAACCAGGTCAGAAATAGAAGCAAGCATTAGTCAATGCAATAGGTTTTGCCTATGTGATTAATAATAAAAAACATTGTTGTAAGTTTTAGCTTGGTTTTAGCTTGGTTCAGCAGGAGCAGTTGTGCCATTTAAGTTAAAGAAATTCCGTAAAAGTGTTATTACTTGTTTATTGAGAAAGTCAATATATCTGTCGGGAGCCCGTGGCTAAACAGTGTAAGTTGGTTAGCACACATGGAGTAGTTTGTGGCCCATAAACAATGCGAGGAGGTCGCGTGGGGAGGTTGGGGTCATGGACAGACATTGTGAAGGTCTTGGGGCATAGAAGGAGTCGGCATGTTGACAGTGCTAGGAGCAGGGCACTTGAAGTGCTACTCAAAGACAGCCAGTGTACGATGGGGCACAAAGGAGCCCGAGGTACATAGACAGAGTAGTGGGTGAGGTGCCCATGACAGTGCGGGGGGGGGGGCGAGGTTTCAGAGTATGTGAAGCTTCAGACAGACAGTCAGAGGGAAGGTGGGGCTCCGAAATTGTGCAAAGCTTGGTGTACATGCATAATGCTTAGAGCATGGTGGTGAGTGAAAAAGAGGATTTTTAGGCACATTTTTTTCTGAAGTAGCATGCTGCTCACGGTGGAGAGCTTTAGCGCCTCGTCTGGGGTATAAGCGCTATGCAATTGCAATGAAAGACCTGTTCAAATGTGAGTAAGGTGCCCATTGACAGTGTGAAGAATGTGAGGCTCGTAGACAGAGTACGGAGGAGCCTCATTCGCATGCACATCCAGCCTCTTTCCCCTGAAACCAATAAAGGTTTTGGATGCTGAGTATTGAATTATTACAGGGAATGTTCAAGACCATTAGTGTTTAGTGCGCGGCTCATGCAACACTCCTGCATATTGAGCATGCCGCTTCTGCATAGCCACACAACATTTGGCATTAATAAAAATATATGATAAATAATTAAGCTATCATTTAAATAGTCATATGTAGTCGGGGCAAAGCTTTTAATCAGGAATTTGAGGATAAAATATCGAAACATGATGTATTTCAGCAAGGTCGAATTTTACACTAAAAAAATCAAGTACATGTGCAGAGAAGCTTGCTAGATGAATGACCCACCAACATGCAGCTAAAATGTAACCGAAATATCCCCACCTGGAAAAATACACATTCGCCAGTGCCTGATGCATACATGTGCCATAGCGCAGAAATAATGCAAGCTTTAATTACAATTTTGCAGCATGGCACGAGAGCAAACAGAAATAACCCAACCCAGAGTGGGAGGAGGGTGGACGTGAAGACCCCACTTTCCAGTGTACTGAAAACACTCACTTTTCATAGGCTCCGAAGTGGGCGGTACCATCGCATCACGGGGCAGTGCAAGCCACTCTTCTGAATTGGCAAGTGAGAAGTTTACGCCTTGATATGGGTCGGTTGCAACGAACCGACCCATATCAAAGGCGCCACTCTAGATACGATTATCACCAAAAATGATCTTGTCTCACTTCGATCCATCACACCCATTGACTGGTCAGACCACCATCTCACACTGTTTAATATAGAGATCTACCTCAGATCCCAAATAACCCCCTCCGACAGACCCAAGCACTGGGCCAGGAACTTAAAGCAAATCTCAATGACAGAACTGGAGACCAGGATCTGTGCCCAACTACAGCACCATCCTCCCGCTCACACAGTTGATGACCTCACTGCCCACTACAACACGGCGGTATCTGCTGTTCTGGAACAAATGGTGTGAAAGGCAGCGAGTCTTCTAAGACCCTCAATGCTGCCCGGTGCAGGGTTCCACCTCTAATTCACTTTGGGTTCGCTATCAAAATAATGAGGCAAGGCGCTGGAAACTGGAAGACAAGAAGAAGGTTTATTTCTCATGAGGAGATGGCGTCAACTGAGACACCGGGATGTCTCAGTGAGGTGTTCTGCTGGCAATGCTTTTGGCTCTTCCTTTTATACAGGTTTTACACAATGTATTTGTTTCATTTATCATGGTTACAAGCTTGGAGTCTCCGCCCGGGCAGGTTGTCACACAAGCCCGACATTGTTTCATCAACATGGTTACACAAGCCCAACATTAACTCTCTTCCCGCCCGGGTCAAAAACAGACAATTTAATTGCAGCTGGACCTTGCTTCAGGGTCTAAAACGAGTGAGACCGGCCAGATCTAAGAGTCCGTTCTGTTGATAAAAACAGGTCCCATTGTTGGCTAAAACAAGTCTTGCTGTGTGCAGTGCAATAAACCATGTTTGCAAGAGTCTGTTTGGTGTTTGTAACCTGTTTGTGCAGGGATGAGAGGAAAGACGAGTTTGAGGCAGCAGGTGATGTTGATGTTTGTCGTGGAGATAGTTTATAGCCCCCAGCACACATATCAGGTTTGGTCAGAGAGTCAGAAGGCTGAGAGGACAGGGTGAAATGAAGGTGACCAACAGAGTACAAAATGGCTGTGGTCAATCAGAATGACTGTAGTTTATGTGCACGTAGGAACTTTCATCAGACAAGATGGCGCAGAATGTTCATGATTGTTGTTTTGTTCTTAACAGTCGCCCCTTTGAACATAACTAGCCAGCTTGTCAGTCTATTTCGATCTCCATAATGTCCTGTATCTCTTGATCATACATTACTCTCATTTTTGTTAGCTGAGTGTCCATAGTCTTAGGGTGCAAGGTAGTTATGCAAAGATAACACAAAGGTGGTATACAGTGTATACCCAAACAACAATCACATATTGTCAATACTGGGACCAAGAGAATCATTGATATTTTCCAACCCCACTCCTTCAAGATGCCCCAAAGCCAACTTCCAATTGGCCAAGTCTCTGATCCCTGATGAATTTCTGGAGATAGTCTATGGAGATGTTCGATTGCTTCATAGACAGAAGGTGAATTATCAGGCTGCGTCGAGGAACTGTGATGAGGCAGAGACTGTTTGATCAATGTCTTTAGAACGCTTTTCTTGATGATGCTCTGCAGGGGCTGTGTAGGTTGGTGGTAGAACAAAGGCGATGTAGCACGTGCCCCCTTAGTTTCCTGGGAGCCAGGTGTAGGCTTTGGTTCCACAAACAAAGTACATATTGGGTGATGCAACAAGCGCTGGGGGGTTGGCAGTGTTCAAAGTCCTTACAATGTTACAAGTGCTGTGACCCACACTCTTAGTCCCACGGCCTTCAATGCATACAAGGCCAGAGACGTTCACCACAGATAGGGCCACAGTCGGTGTTGCAGCAGTTCTTTTCTTCAGGTAGGAAAATGTGGCTCTGACAGGATTATTGAACACTTGTATTTCCACTCGTTCTTTGGAGGGGACATTCATTGGGAATGTCGTATTGGAGGTGTGAGGGCAAAAGGGAGCTCCTGTTCTTCCTGTTTGGTTTAGCCAGAACTCGTAGAACTGAGCGGTTGTCCCATCGGAAGTGGCATTGTCTTTGTAACTTTCTTGTAGGAGCATCATCCAGGCAAGGCAAGATCCATGAACAGAAAAGGGTGGAGGGATGAAAGGGATGGAATGTTCAGTGGCATGTGGTAGCAGCCCACAGACCCAACAGTTGGTAGCATTGGTGGCAAGATTGTGCTGGTGCAACATCTGCACGAAAGAATTATTCCAGAATTCTTTGCGTCGTTCTTGGAGATGTGGCGGTAGTGATACCAGGTAGTGTTCTTTCTTTGTGGTTGGTTACATGGTGGGTGACAATGTTCTGTATGCAGGTGCATTCTCTTCAATGATCCAGAGTGCGACCATTAGCAGGAGACAGGTGAGAAATGCAGCTACAAGTGCAATTGTCTTTGTGCTGTGCAGGTTAGCAGTCTTGGTGTCTTTGCGGTGGTTTTGCAGTTGTTCAGTTTCTTCCATCATCTTCGAGGAGCTCACCAACTGTTAGGACCACAGACTTTTGTCTGGTGTTTTTCCTGGTAGCGTTGTTTGGCTGTGCTACCGATCTGAGACTCTGACTCAGTTAGTGGCCTGGTTGTTGGAGCTCCCCTTTTCGTCGATCTTAGGTTGTACCTTTTCCTGGATGGCACCGTGGGGTCGGGAAATTCTGATAGTTCAAGGGTGTCTTCTTGTGGGCAGCAACTCAGAGCTGGTCGGTCTCTCGCGAGTACTTCCTCTTGCACCTCCACCCCTTCACAGGTTGCCAGGGTTGGAGGGACTCGTTTGCAATGGAGCGTGCAGTCAGTTTCATTTTATTTCCACTCGGAGGGCAGTTCGGGTGGTGCTCAGGACTTGCCAGGGGCCCGTCCACCTAGGCTCCAGATTCTTCGTTCTTATCAAACATGGTCGCCTGGCTTTATTTCATGTCCCGGGCCCCTGGATACGTCAGGCAAAGCTTGCTGCACCTGTTGGTGGATAATTGTTAGCTCGTTTGTCAATTTATGCAAGTAATCTGCGTAGTTCTGTGCCGTGGCTCGGGCAGTAATGTCTGCTAGTGCATTTCCCTGTCCAATGAGATCAGTCACTTTTCTATGTGCTTGGCATTTTATCACTGCTAACTTCTTGGGGAGGAGGACTGCTTGCGTCAAGGCGGAGACTAACAGGCACATGCATCAATGTTGGATTTTGCGATTTCTTAATTGCGATTTTTAAGGAATCGCAATTAAGGAATTGCAAAAGCCTATGCATGTAGAAATCGCTTAAAAAATAGCGATTTCTAAACATTCCTTAATTGCGACTCGCAAATTGCGAGTCGCAATTAAGGAATACCTCCCCATTCATTCCTATGGGCCTAGAGGCCCATAGGAATGAATGGGAAGACATTCTCAATTTGCGATTCTCAATTAGAGAATCGCAAATTGAGAATGCAATTTCAAGGGTGCCAGTGTGTCAAAAGGACACCCTGTTGCACCCCTGAAATCTGCATATGAGTACATCTTGCACACACACATGCCCCAAGGGCATGTGTGTGTGTAAATGGAACTTTGAAAAATGCACTTTAGTGCATTTTTCAAACTTCTTACAAATTACCATGAAGTTCAACTTCATGGTAATTTGCGCCCTATTAGCGAAATCGCTAATTTTTTTACTTTAATGCATTGCATTTAAGGAATCTCAATTTGCGATTCCTTAAATGCAATCGCAATTTGAGAACTCGCAATTAATTGCGAATTCTCAAATTGCGAGGGCCTTGACCCTTGATGCATCGCAAAAGCTAATTTTGCGCTCGCAAACGGCCGATTTTTGCGAATCGCACCGTTTGCGATCGCAAAAAGCTTTGATGCATGTGCCTGTAAATCTCCATGCAGGATGGGTGCACCGTGTGAAGTCAGGAACCCTCTTTCTTTCCATAAGATTCCAAAATGGTGAACCACCCTGAAGGCATATTGGCTGTCGGTGTATATGTTAACTGTCGTGTCAGTCGCTAAGATCGGTCGGGACAAAGGGTTGGTGGAGGGCGTACCGTCAAATCCTATTGAGGTCACATGTGAGCCTGACAAGGGTGCCCTTGAAATCAGTCGTTTGGATAGTGCACTACGTGTTGCTCCCGTGTCTACCAGAAATGGCGACTTTGTGCCCAGGACCTCAGCGGTAACATAAGGGCCTTGCTGATCAACATAAAGCTCGACTGGATCCCTCCCTTGCCCCTGGCTGTCCTATGCAAAGTCGTACGTATTGTCATAATCTGTCTGTTGGTACTGATTCTGTTTGGGATGGTCAAATGTGTTCACTCTTCCTGGCCTTTCCTTGCTTGCTTCACTCGTGTACCCTCTCCCACGTCCTCTTCCTCTCTGTCCACTTGCTATTTCCCTCGCCCCTCTGCCCCTACCAGCTCCTAACAAAGCCGGGCATTGGGTTTTCCAGTGTCCATATTCTTTGCAAAATGCACATTGATCCTGTCCTAGGTCTTGGCGTCCTACATATGATGTCGATGAATTGTTACTAGGTGGCTGTACTCTAGGGGTATTCTGCTGGTATCCTCCCCTATATTGCTCCCTTCCTGTATTCGCCCCCTGGAGTTGTGCTACCATTACCCTTTCCTTCAAGTCCTTCTTTTTCCTTTCTTTAGCCCTGTCATTTTCGTTTTTCTGATGCTCATAGTACTGGGCCATTTGGAGAATGGCCGCCGGTTTAGATGCTGCCCAACTACTTTCGCTGGCTTGTAATTTCTGGGATACATCTGGCAGTAGTCCTTTGACATAGTTCTGCACAAATAAGTGGTGTCCGGTTGCGGTGGACATGTCTTGTCCACTGTAATCGGAGAACACTGTTTCAAATCTGGAGAAATACTCTGAGACATCCTCTTGTGGTTTCTGGCGGCACGCGGTTACTATGGACCAGTCTATCTTTTTCTCTGGGATCAGCGTTTTCACTTTCTGCACTATTTTGTCAGGCAGGTCCAATATTGCTTTAACCGGTTTTTGACCAGGGTTCCGCTGTTTATCTAGTGTGTTAAGTTGTTCCCAGGTATGACCAAGCAGTTCGGTATGGTCTATTTTCCTAATCTGTTTCCACACATCTGCTGGCAAACATAACCCGAAGAACAAGTCTATGTCGGCAAGTGTCATTATTGTTGATCCCAGAGCGGTACCTAGCTCGGTGTAAAAGGCGGTGGGGTTTTTTCGTAAATCCGGTAGAGATTTACGGAACATCAAAATATCCTGTCTGTCCCATGGTTGATACACCCAATTGTAGACCACCCTTCCTCTAGCGTCTTGATGGTTTATATCGTCATTAGTCCCTTGTCCTCTAGGAGGTACCCAGTAAGGGCAGCTTCTTTTATTGGCATCATGCTATCTGTTTTTTCCACTGGGGGTCCTGCTACCTTAGTTGTCCTGTCCCTATCTATCTGTCCTTGTTCTATGAGGTGACGCAATACTTCTAGTGTGGATGAAAATAGTTCCTCAACATCGTTGTCGTCTTCATCTCCGATGTCTACCTTCCTGTAGAGAGCCACTAATCGCTCGGGCCCTACGTCTTGGTACTTCTCTTCATATGCAGTAAGGGTGTGGTAACAGAGACGTACAATAAAGTATCGTTTGCGGTTTTCAACATAGGAGTCGCATATGTCAGTTACGTATTCTTCTGTTTCTTTCCTATCTATGAGGGTTTTAACTATTTTATCAATGCCTGCTCGCTCATTTTTACTTAATCGCGGGACCCTGGGCGCTCCTTTTTCTTTTGATCCTACCTCTACTACTGTATCCTTTGATGAGGCATTTGGTGTGGGTGACTCGGTGGGAGCAGAGGCGGTGGAGACTGAGGCGATCGTGCCATCTCCAGCTATACTTTGGTGGTCCTGTCGTTGTACTACGGGATGAGTAGGGGCATAAGGGGTGGCATGTATATGATTGGGGGACCTAACAATAAATCATCATCTACCCTTTGTTTTGCTGGTAACTTGGGGTAAAGAGTCGAGGGCGTTCTAACAGGGCATTGACCTGATATTTTTGATTCCTGTTCCTTTTTATCGATTTCCTTTTCTTTTAGTTTTTCTTCTAATCTTTTACAGGCTTGGTAAGCTGATTTTTGCGTTTCTTTATCTTGTCTAGCCTCGTCCCTTTTCTCTCTCTGAGCTGCCTCTTTTCGCCATAAACCAAAACTGTCAAACATGGCTGGTCTAGTTTTCTTTTTGTGGAGAGCTAATTCTAACGTTTCTATTTTAGCGGGATTGAAAGATCCCGTCAGTGGCCACTGATTTACCCGGTCCTTCCTAGTGTATTTATGCCATAGTTTGCTATAAGCTACGCTGGCTAATCCATACTTTACGTACATGTCCTTGTTAGGGGTGCCTTCCGGCGGTGCCGGCTGACTGACCTCTAACAAACGGTCTGGTCCAAAACAATTACAATCAAACAATCTAGAGAAAACAGGCATGACGTATTTATCGGTCAAAATGAATATCTCAATCAATCAATTTAGACAAAAAGTCTGCACTACCTGTCCTTCGCTGTCTGCAAGAGAGAATATTCCTATTCTACGTTGTTTGCAAGCAGGGAATGTCTCAAATAACTCGATATCAAAAAGGAATACTAGTATTTCAATCAAACTATTCAATCAATCAATTTAAGTCGTTTTTTTTTCACGACCTTACCCGGACCGTATGGACAGTTCTTAGTCTTCCCCTTCCAGCGCCTGGTTGTCCTCTCACTCCAACAATCAATGCGGCGTTCCTCTAAGGTCCCAGTCAGGACCGCGGGTCACTCGAGAGAGGTCCGTTCGGAACTGGTGAAGTTCAGTCGATCGGCAGCCAGACAAGGGTCTTCTCAGGCAGGTATACCCCAATCGTTTAGTTGTTCACTCCGTCGTTAGGACCTCTCTACCGGACCCGTGCGTCGCTGATGGGCCCCTATGCTTGGGCGCCAATTTGTGAAAGGCAGCGAGTCTTCTAAGACCCTCAATGCTGCCCGGTGCAGGGTTCCACCTCTAATTCACTTTGGGTTCGCTATCAAAATAATGAGGCAAGGCGCTGGAAACTGGAAGACAAGAAGGTTTATTTCTCATGAGGAGATCGCGTCAACTGAGACACCGGGATGTCTCAGTGAGGTGTTCTGCTGGCAATGCTTTTGGCTCTTCCTTTTATACAGGTTTTACACAATGTATTTGTTTCATTTATCATGGTTACAAGCTTGGAGTCTCCGCCCCGGGCAGGTTGTCACACAAGCCCGACATTGTTTCATCAACATGGTTACACAAGCCCAACATTAACTCTCCTCCCGCCCGGGTCAAAAACAGACAATTTAATTGCAGCTGGACCTTGCTTCAGGGTCTAAAAGCGAGTGAGACCGGCCAGATCTAAGAGTCCGTTCTGTTGATAAAAACAGGTCCCATTGTTGGCTAAAACAAGTCTTGCTGTGTGCAGTGCAATAAACCATGTTTGCAAGAGTCTGTTTGGTGTTTGTAACCTGTTTGTGCAGGGATGAGAGGAAAGACGAGTTTGAGGCAGCAGGTGATGTTGATGTTTGTCGTGGAGATAGTTTATAGCCCCCAGCACACATATCAGGTTTGGTCAGAGAGTCAGAAGGCTGAGAGGACAGGGTGAAATGAAGGTGACCAACAGAGTACAAAATGGCTGTGGTCAATCAGAATGACTGTAGTTTATGTGCACGTAGGAACTTTCATCAGACAAGATGGCGCAGAATGTTCATGATTGTTGTTTTGTTCGTAACAATGGCACCGCTCAAACTGAAGCAATCTAGATCTATCCAATCTAAATCTTGGTTCAACTCAGATCTTAACAACGAGAGGAGACAACTCAGACAGTCAGAAAGGTTATGGAGACAAAACCCCTCTACAGTGAACCTCTCACTCCTAAGAACAGCACGGCTTTCCTACAAGAAACACATCTTCAGTGACAAAGCCACTTTCTTTCGCAACCAACTTGACCACGCTAAGAACAGACCCAGAGAGCTCTTCAACATTATTAAATGTCAAACTACCCTTTCCTCCCCACACAAAACAAAAGCCACCAATGAACGCTGTGAAGAAATTGTCAACTTCTTCACTGATAAAGTTGCAAAAATTGAACAATCCCTCATCCAAGTCACAAATCTGACATCCCTACCAACTTTCCCCTCGGCTTCACTCCCCTACATGGCAGAACTCCCTCCTGATGTAACCAAGGACCATATGGCCTCTATAAAAACTAATTTCAACCTTGATCTCCTTCAACTGAAAAACAAAGCGAATTGGTCCGATTTTGAACCTATGACTGAAAGTGAAGTCTTAAATATAATTGCGAAGTTGAAGCCCACATCCCCCACTTCGGATCCTATGCCTTCCACAATAGTTCAAAACCTCAACCATATCATTGCCCCATTCTGGACTAAAATCATCAACTCATCTCTCTCCTCAGGCAGTGTTCCTGACTGCTTCCAACTAGACCAAATCACACCCATACTCAAAAAACCAGGTGCCGACCCCAATGACCTCAATAACCTCAGACCTATCACCAACCTTCCCTTTCTAGCCAAAACATTGGAGAAATGTGTCCTACAACAACTAAACCAACACATAGAAGAACTCAACCTCCATGACACCTTCCAATCGGGGTTCAAAAAAGGCTGTAGCACTGAAACTGCTATGCTCAATATCTCGGATGACATTCGCAGATCCTTGGATGAAGGTGATGCATGCCTCCTAATACTACTTGACCTATCGGCTGCCTTTGATACCGTAAATCACCTTGCTTTACTTGAGACACTCAAGAACCGTACTGGGATCAATGGCACAGTTCTAAGATGGTTCACATCTTACCTGCAACATCGCTCGCAACAAATAAAAATCAACAACTGTTTCTCAAAACCAACACTAGTTCCTCATGGTGTACCCCAAGGCTCAACTCTATCCCCGGCCCTTTTCAATCTCTTCATGGAACCCCTTACGGTTATCCTGAACCAAGCAGGGGTCAAATATCACCTATATGCTGATGACACCCAACTCTATTACAAAATTAAATCACCCAGTGACATCCTACATCTGAATATCACACTAATCAAGATACAAAATTTGCTTAATATCAACCACTTAAAGCTGAACCCCAACTAAACTGAACTACTTTTCTCCCCGAAAAAGAACCTGCTACAAATCCAAGTATGGCTCAAGAATTTGGACACTCTAAACTGTCCTCTAACACTGTCCTTAGGTATCACCCTGGACAGGAAACATGTCATTGAAAGCCCACATCAACAACTCAGCCAAAAGAGCACTCCTCACACTAAAACACCTCAAGAAAATCCAACCTTTCATTCCCCCTGAAGATTTTAAGATGGTAGTGCAATCACTTGTCCTCTCAAAACTGGATTATGGTAACGCCATCTTCACAGGAACTCCGAAAACTCACCTGGCCCCCTTAAGTTCAGTTCTCAACATGGCAGCCCAGCTAATAACAGGTTGCAATCGGTTTGAGCACATCACATCAAGAGCCTCAATTGGCTCCCAATCGAAGGAAGATGTTTCTACAAGACCGCTTGCATCACCCACAAAGACCTTCACACACTTAACCCCAACTATCTGGAGAACAAACTTTCGAAAGCTGGTAGAGCTAGATCTCTAAGAAGCTCCAACGCACTTCTTCTCAAACCTCCCAAACTGAAAAAGAAATCCTCCCAGACACGTTCTTTCTCTGGAAATGCTCCAACGATATGGAACTCACTCCCTAGTGACCTGCGCTGCAACCCCTCATTTTCCTGTTTCAAACGGGACCTTAAACACCTACTGCTCAACAAACACTTTAACACACACCCTAACTGAGCTATGTTCCCAAAGCTCACACGCACTCTGCCTTGACCAGTTGTAGCGGTTAAATTAGTGTTTCAGCGGTCCACTATGTCTTGTACAGTTTTTTAGCTCAAGCGGTTCCTATGTCTACATACTGTAACTACCGCTGCGGCCGAACAATTTTCTTTGTCTGTTTTGTTGCATGTACTTCAATCTAATGATCTCGCATTATATGTAAAGCGATCTGATACCTTCGGGTCTAGCTAGCGCAATAAAAAACTTATAAATGTTCAGAATCGTTCTGCTTGTAGATGCCGTGTGAGCGCGACCATTGTTGGAGAGCATGCAACAGAGAACAGTCTGTGTGTGCCTCATTGTTCTGGTCGCGGAGGCTGTGTGAGTGCGACAACGAGAAGAGCCAGCATGAAACTGACACGTCAGAATGCACGCATGTCATAGAGATGTTTAAACAAAGACCAGAGCACATTGTGAAGAGGCACATGTATCTGTGCAGCCTAACATCAGTCAAGGAGAGGAGCACGATTACTACACTCCAGCAGCTGTAGACCACAGTACCGTATGACATGGGGGCAGCGTTGAGAGCTCTCGGCTATGGGCTCAAGCGCTGTGCAGTCAAAACATTAAAAAACGTTCTGCTTCAAAAACGGATGAAAACAGTACTTGGGCCACGGGAGACTGCTTCCAAAGAAAAAGCCCTATACTCAACACCAAAGGTTTCTTATGCCTTCTTTCAATGTAGTTTTTAGTTTCTCTGAACATGCACAGCCAGTGATCCATCCACAGCCAAGAGAATGGAGCTGTGCAGGGTCGGACTGGCCTGTGGGGCAATCAGGCAGTACCCGACGGGCTGGTCTGACAGATCAGTGTGTGGGCAGTTTGTTAGCAGTTTGTGGGCCTGTTTTATGGCCAGATGGTAGGGTCTTTAGTGTTGATTTACATGATATTACCACAAACATTGCCTGCAGCAAACACAAATGCATGTAGTCTCCCATACCTTGCAAAATACCCACACAGCAGGACTTTGCAAGATCAAAACTAGCCTGATTTGCAAACGTGGGCCACTTTTCAATGTATCTGGTTCGCTAATGGGGCCACTTTTATTTTTTGGTGCCCAGGTCAATTTTTGTCCCAGTTCAACCCTGGACTTGTGTATTCACTGAAGGGCTAGTGTGAGAAATGGGTTCTGCCCATTTAATCCACATGAATTTTTCATTTTTTGCACTACTTGTTTTATGAACGTCAGCCGTGATTGAGTCTCACTACCTGAGTCTCACTCACTGTAAGCTCTTTTATAATGGATTGGGAGTGCTAACCATCAGTGCCTGACTTTCAATATAAGGTCTGCTGCTGCTCAGTTGGGGCAAGAGGCTATGGGCTGGGTGCAAGTGAACATGTGTGCACATGTGTGCAGTCTGAGCATGTGAAACTACCCTCTAGCTCAGCCCAGTATCTGCCCACAGATAGCCTGTCGCAAAAGGGACCCTTCAAGGATTGGTACTGACCTAGGCAGGCCTTATAAAATGAGTGGGTATATAATGGTGTGAGTATGTATATCTCTAGTGATTACTGAAAAGGGTATGTGCTTCACTGTATTATGCACAATGGGAAAAATCTGCACCAACATAATGTTTCGCCATAGTTAGGCGTAGTTTGGCCTAGAGACTTTGTTGATGAACTAATCGTATGGCAAATTCGGATAACGAAGGCAGATCTGTTATTAATTTCCAGATATCTGCACCCCTTGTGACACTGAAAGATTTATCATTTTTCTCTGACTCAGCTCCTGAGTAACTTCCGGCCTCTGAATCAGACTGCTTATCCATTGTTAATTACTCTGCTGACCAGCTGGAAGATCAAAGGGTTCCTCTGGAGTCAGGAGAGGATGCCCTTTGAAGTTTTGGAGGGAAGACACCAGGCTGTTAGGGCAGGGCTTAGGCACTCAGAAATCTTTAATAGATCACTTGATGGCGCTATCTTAGAAATTCCCAAAATGCTGTGCAGGAAGGCTGAGGCAAGGTGGAGGGATAATGTGTCACCCTCAGATTCGGCAGAGTTTCTTAGCTTCTGGAATTTTCCACCCCTACTTAAAACCCCTGCAAAAGGGAGAGACATTTGAGAACAGTCTAGACCTAGAGGAAGCAATGCAGGAAAAATGCACGTCTGGAAGGGAGAAGATCCCTGATTTCTGTATAGATAAACTCCAGGACTTTTAGAGTTCAGCTGGCACCCAGAGGCTAGGATCTGTTTTGCCTTGGCCTGTAGTGCTGGCCCCCTATGCCCTTTGGAAGACTTTAGAGGGGTGGACTTGCTAGGGGCAGTTGAATGGAGTGCTCCACTGGATGTTCTGTGGACTGGTTCTGCAGGAAGGTGACCTAATAGAAAGCCAGAGTTCCATTCCCCAGATTAAAACTGGTGAAAAGGCACAACTCCCCTTCAAAATAATTCTAAAACAAGGCAGATCATATTCATGTTTGGGGTTTGGAATGAAAGAACAACACTTGTAATAACTTAAAAGCATGCACCTGGTTATCTTTGTGCTACAGGGCAGGGAATCTGCTGGCTGCTGTCTAAACTAATGGAGTGGAGAAGTGAAGAGAAGGGAACTCCTTTATATGCAAATGGGAAAGTAGTTTGGCAAAATGCCATAACTCACAGGCACTGAGACTCCAAATAGACACTGGCTGTCCACGGGTGGAGCCAATTGTAAACGACAGCAGATGGTTGAAGTAGACCGACCCTTGCTCCATGTGTAGCCTGTCACCTGTGCAGATGCAAAATGTGAATGACATTCCCAAAAACCAATGGCTGAAAAGGGCTGACCAAAAGCCCCACTATGTATATATTAGTTTTATGATTTATGATCAGAGATGTCAGGCTAGACTTAAAAATGAATCTAGAACACCAAGGCAAAGGCATTTGTTCCCTTGAGGCTACTAATAATCCTAGCCACTACACCGCTTTTAAAATGGAGAGACTTGCTAATAGATGCTGTACAGGACTGCCTTAGGCCTAGGTAGATCACTATGTATTGATCAGAATTGTCAATGAGGTGTAAAGCTCTAGCAAAAATGAAGAAAAGGTATGAGTTTAAGTTTACCACTATGTTTATTTAAGTTATAAGTTGCCTCCTGAAACAAATTAATGGAGAAGAAAGAGAGAAAGGCTGGCCCATTGAACAGAAAGGCAGGCCTGAGTGTTGTTAGGAGGACTATTTGAAAGCTTGTACAGCAAAAGGGCAATGATGTATTTTGCCATTTTGGGAGCTGCGTTCCAAATCTATTAAAGCGACCTTTTATCAAGCTGTTATGATTATCTCTGGAACCTCACCATTCTCTCCAATATGTCCCGAAAATAAGCTCCTGTGATGCAATTTGCCCTCTGTGATACCTTATCATATTGGAAGATGCTGTGGCTTCCTTCCTGGTCTGATTTGATAATTCCGGATCAGTTTGTTTTTATTTTGATCTCCTACTTTGAAATATCTGAAAAGGCTCTAGTCCTGCCATGTGTGAATACTGTGCATATCTGTATTTAAAATGTGTTCAATTGCGCAGCCAAACCTTTACATTCGTTTTGTCGACCTTTGTTTTTGGTAAAATAACGATGCAGTTATTTAAAACAAGATAATAATACTGGATTAAGGCTCCTTTTGAACTTTCTTGAACTGTTATAACTGGGTTCTGTAGTTTAGTCACCCCCTCTGTTTCTAATTGCGCTCAACATCCATTGCCAACACACTTTTCCAAGACAATCTTCTTCGACAGTATAGCAGGCATGCCTTTATGCTCGTTGGTGCACATTGTTGTTTAGTTATAGGCTTTTGTTTATTTCTTAATTAAGTAAGCATGCGAGGCTATGAATAATTACATGTACTGCTGAGGCTGCCTTGAAGGGCTTTCATTCTTTTCAGGTCCCTAATGCTGTCGCTTTTGAATCATTTAGTTTAGTTCTGATTGCCTTTGCTATTGTGGCTACATGACAGTTCCTGGTGCATGCTTACCTATATTAGTTTAGGGCGGCCATTTCAGGTT
This sequence comes from Calotriton arnoldi, assembly GCA_963921515.1. Taxonomy (NCBI): domain Eukaryota; kingdom Metazoa; phylum Chordata; class Amphibia; order Caudata; family Salamandridae; genus Calotriton; species Calotriton arnoldi. The sequence continues at coordinate 2,006,463 of CAWUFW010002676.1, read as the reverse complement.
AGCGGTGTAAATCGTTCCATGCTTTCAGTCCACAACGCAGCGAGCAATCCGGATTATCCTAGGATCTGGATAGGAAATTTTGTATCCTTCCCTGTCGGCCGCACTTTTCAATTTGTCTGTTACTGGTGTTTACCTTATCCCCTTTGTTTTGACTGATTTACTTATTTGTATTTTGTTCAGAAAACATGCCCTAGGATGTTTAGACTGTTCTCCTCTAATGTCTTCCAGCTCTTGATCTAGTGACGGAGGGCTCTTATTTTGAAGTAGTCAAGGAGTGTGGGGGGACCATGTACGCTTGGGTGTGGCTAGTCAATGTCAATGATTGTTCATCATAGGTTTTTATGTGGGCGCCTCAGTGACTTGCAGCACCCCATATCTTCTCAGACAGGGGCCTTTCCAAACAGAGACCCATCCCCCCAATAACTCAGGTATTTTAACCCTCAGAAAATAGCTCTTCTGCCCCAATCTAGGCCCAGCCAAATCTAGAACACAGGATCAGATAGGGACTCACATTTTAATGTTAGCAGGCCCAGAGGCCCATCTTCTGTCAGAAGCTAAGGCCCTTCCGTGCATAAAGTCTGAAACTGTTTATCGACGTCAAATACATAAAAAGTGCTGAATTTGCTAACAGGTGCGGGCCTAGCTAGAACTGCAACATATTGTCCAAGACAGGACAATGAGGAAACCAGTTTCCACAGGTAAAACATAGAGTGATGATGGTGAGGCTCCCTTTTGCAAGATCCTGTGGGGAGGAACTTGAAACATGTTTTTATTTATAAAGAGACGGCATGGTACCTTTCACAATGTGGAAACACACAAGAAGGGAGAGGCAGTTTCCCACGGTGGCCAGACCAGAGAAAGCAGTGTCATGTCTTCCTTTTCATGAAATGAAGAAATAGAAATACAGCTCCATGTAGCCAGGCGTGCAGGAATATGGATGAGTTGATGGAGGCATTGAGGATGGGTGTTAGTGCTTAACTGGCCAGTAGGAGTCCTTTGGCGAAGGTGTAGTGAGAGCAAGGGTCAGATGAATCCCTGAGAGGAACATGTAGGTTCCTGTACAATAAATACTGAGCTACTGGTCCACTCTCACACTTGATCTGCTCACCTAAGTGAGGGTCTGCTTTAAGTAATAAGCTCTTATGCCTGTCCACTAACAATGCACATTTTACATTGCCTGATAAGCATATTGCACTCTGAGCCCACTCTTCGAGCGCATCTGTTCAATGCTTAATTTTTTAAGCATTGATGCAGGATGCAGGATGCAGTGGCCATCTCGAGAGGCCACTGCATCCTGCACCACCAATTGCCCCTGCCTGCGCTGCCAAAGATAGTGCATACACAACTACTAACTATCACATTCCTACATGTGTGACAGTTCAGACTATTCCAGGTCACCCACAGCTATAATAATGGTGTGAGCGGCAGGTATTATTCATTTTAATGTGCATAGGCTTATTAAATACTGATATTGTGACCATCTCAAAATTTGACAGACAGTGCCACTATGTGGTGGACTGTCGCTAGAGCTGGTACTAACAATTCAGTGCTGATGCTGAGCACCGGAAATCACCTGTTCAAATTAAGCGCTGCATCTGTTTCAATAGTGGTGCTTGAGGCCTTGACAGAAGTTGAAGAGTTTTCCCTGGCACACCTTTTTTTAATCTTAGGATGCATTGTTGTTCGAAATTTATTTTATTAATTTATTTAGAGTGTTTTATAAAGCGCGCACATGACCCAAGGGTATCAGAGCGCTGTACTTAGGGATGCATGAACAAAACAATAGGTATAGACAGGTACATCAAAAGTAAAGAGCCACAATAGGTTGTTGCAACAGATATCATATTAAACTTCCGTCAGTCCATTAAAATTCCATTCGTCTGCATTGATCTAGCATCTTCATGGTGGGTATTTTGCTGCTGCTCTTAAACTATTCAGATCCAGGTACCCAGGGGAGCAATGTTTTAGTGGGTTCACCTGTAAACTACGTGCTTCTGACCGATCTCTAAATTGCTACCATTTTGATGTCCCTTGCGCCCTGGGGAGGGCTCTCTGAAAGTCTATGTAAGGAATCTATTCATTAGGATCTTTTCCACCTCTTTTTTGAAAAAAGTGGGTTGATGGGTTTGAACGCACCTTTGGTGGTAAGGAGTTCAACACCCTTGGCGCCGCCCCAGAGAAGGAGCGTGTGTATGTTTTTTGTTTTCTGAATCTACGAGGTTCAAGCCTGAGAGAGTTAGCACTTCTTAGGCAGCAGCTGCCACCGGAGATTCGAATCTTTTCTGCCAGGTAACTTTGTTTGCTAAAATGTAATGCTTTGTGTGTGAGGCAGGCAATTTTCAGTTGAGTTCTTGCCTCGAGGGGAAGCCAGTCTAAATACCTAAGCGATGGGGTGATGTGGTCAAAGCGTCTAGTTCCTGTTACCAGTCTCGCTGCAGCATTAAGAGTCATTTTGAGTGGGGCTGTTCTCGCTTTGGGTAGACCTGACAGGGTCGCCGAGCCGTATTCTAGTCTGGAGACCACAACTGATTGTACTGCTTGTTTGAAGTCTGAAGGTGACAGAAATGGTTTCAATTTCTTCAGGAATCTGAGTTGGAATGCCGCACTGTGGGTGGTAGCACTGATGTGAGCTCTCATGTTTAGATTCTTGTCTAGTGTTATTCCTAGAGATTTCGTGAAGTCAATGATGGTAGGTTTGAAATTGAGGGCGTCTAGGTGCTTGAGCCAATCTTGGATGATTATGGAGCTGTTTTGCAGGGAGAAAAGAAGGAATTTGGTTTTCAGAGAGTTCAGCTTGAAGTTGTTTTGAGAGAGCCAGGACTGAGATTTGACTAGAGTGTTATTTAGTTGAATGACATCATCTAGGGAGGATATCTTTAAGTATAGTTGTGTGTCATCTACGTACATGTGGTATGTTATGTTATGTTATTTTGATTTATAGCACGCACGGATACTCACGAGTGTCCCGGCGTGAAACCAACAAAGGGTGAAAGTGTCTGTTTAAGCGAAGAGATGTGTTTTCAAGTTTTTCTTGAATACTGCTGGGTCCTGAATGTTGCGTAGGGCAAGGGGCAGTGCGTTCCAAGCAACAGTGGCCTTCCTTGTCAATGAACTGCCTCCAATCCTCTGGTATTTAAATCGAGGAACCTGTGCAAGACGGAGAGACGTAGAGCTCAACTGTCTAGATGGAACATAGAAAGAGAATCGTTTTTGTAAATAGAGTGGGCCGAACCCATGCAAAGCTCGGTGAGCCAAAACAAACGATTTAAACTTCACCCGTTCCGCAACAGGGAGCCAATGCAGTGTGTGAAGGTGGTATCACACACTGTTCCTAGCAGAGATACCCAGAAGACATCTGGCTGCCGCATTTTGGACCACCTGCAGCTTTTTCAGCAAGTAACCCGGAATGCCGATGTAAAGCGCATTGGCATAATCTAGCCGGGACAAAATTAGTGCACAGGTGACCGTTTCTCTCGCTGCCTGGGGAAGGAGAGGGAAAAACTTCCTCAAAGTTTTGAAGAGACCAAAACAATTGCCGGCCAGCTTCTTAATATGGTATGAGAAAGAAAGACTCATCAAACCATACCCCCAGATTCTTGGCAGGCTTCCCTACAGAGGTTGGCAATGGAAACTCAGGGGGCCAAAGAGATTCTCGGAAATTGGGAGGGAATTTTCCAAAGAGGAGGATCTCTGACTTCTCCTCATTACACTTTAGCTGCGCCGCTGCTAACCATTTAAAAATGGATGAGAGGCAGTGATGAACCGAGGAGACAGACTCATCGTTATTGTCCCAAGTAAAAAGCAGCTGGGTGTCATCTGCGTCGGCCATCACCTTGGCCCCCAAGCTCTCGGCCAGATAGACTAAAGGTGTAACATAAATATTGAAGAGAAGGGGACTAAGGCAAGACCCCTGGGGCACTCCCGTGGTCACAGACTGTATAGAGGAGGAGGACGGAGGCATCCAAATCTGCTGGGCCCGATCTTCTAAGAAGGATCTGAGCCAGTTCCAGGCAGTACCCGACACACCTATCCCGGCGAGTCGTGAAAGGAGAAGAGAGTGCGGGACCGTGTCGAACGCCGCCAAGAGGTCCAGCAGAATCAATGCTGCCCTCCCGCCGGCGTCCAGACACTCCCGAATGGCCTCCATGACCTCCACCAGGACCGATTCGGTGCTGTGGGCAGCCCGGAACCCTGACTGTACTGGATGCAGAATACCCTCCCTCTCAATGAACTCGGTGAGTTGTTTATTAACAACCTTCTCACACATTTTAGCCAGACCAGGCAAGAGGGAAATGGGACGGTAGTTCCCTGGATTGAGGGGATCTAGTGACGGCTTTTTTATAAGCGGCAAAATCCTGGCCTGCTTCCAGGCCGCTGGGACACTGGCTGTCTGGAGAGACAAGTTAATGATGCTGTTCACCTCTACATTGATCGTTTCTGCTGCTGCAGCTAGCAGTCTAGCAGGGCAAGGATCAGAGGGTGAGCCAGATTTTAAGCTCCTAATAATTTTAAAAGTCATGCAAGTCCACCGGCTTAAACGCATCCAAGCAATGTTCAGCGCTGGGAAGCAGAGGCAAGACCGATGCCACGGTCTCATTGCAATGTTTGATTGATTGAGGATTTCAGTAAGTGGTTCCATATATAGGTTAAAGAGTGTGGGGTAAATGGTCGACCCTTGGGGGACTCCGCACCTCACTGGTGAGGAGTCAGAGAATGAGTTGCCTAGTTTGATGCGTTGTGAGCGATTCAGCAAGAAGGAAGCGAACCAAGAAAGCACTTTCCCAGACAACCTCATTCTGTTTTCTAGTACTTTTCGTAGGATGTTGTGATTGACCGTGTCAAACGCCGATGAGAGGTCTAGGAGGAGGAGTAGGCACGAGTCGTTGTTGTCTAGTATCTTGAGGGTGTCGTCCATTATGTGCACAATGGCTGATTCAGTGCTGTGTCCTGTTCTAAATCCTGATTGAAATTTGTTGAGAAGGTTGAATTGGTCAATGTTCTGGATCAGTTGATTGTGCACTCATTTCTTCAGCACGAAAGTTGCTCAGGATTGTACGGTCAGCACCCACTTTTTTCAAGAGGGGTGTCACTTGCCCTGTCTTCGGGCATTCTGGTATACTGCCTTGTTTTAGCGATGAGTTTACAATCTATGTTAGTATAGGTGAGAAGAGGTGACTTAGTTCCTTTAGTGTTGTGGAGGAGATGGGGTCATTGAAATGTGACGTTGGTTTCAAAGACCTTGTGGACCTCTTCCTCTGTTAGTGTTTTGAACTCGCTCCAGATAGCTTGATTTTTGGTCTTGGAAGGGTGGTTCATCATTGGCTCTGCCACCTGGCATGTAGGGTCATCGACGGGATGGCAATCATTGACTATATTGTCTTGTGAACTATGGGGCATATTCTCAAGGACTCATCGCCGAGTTAGCGGCACTTTATCGCAGCCAAAGTGGCGATAGAGTTATCGCCCCATTCACAAGCTGGTGCTGACAGTAGATACCGCCAATTTTCCTGCGATAGCAGCCGCAAAAAACATCGCCACGGATGACACCGGCAACTAACGCTAATGAGATGCAGAGTAGGCGTTCCTGTGCAAAAAGCAGCGAAAACACCACTTCGCAATATTCTCAACGACCAGCCAGATCGGCGATAAGAACCCAAAACAGGCGATAAGGCGCGTTAGCAGCAGGGATTTAACACCTGCTCTTACCTGGTGTTAAGTCGGACGACAACCTGCACCACAAAAGGGAGCCCAGACCAGAGCCACACCTGAAGAACAACAGATGCCAAGGAGCTACTGATCATGCAGCTACCATCCTCCGCATCCTGACCCACATTGCCCACAGGCTGACGGTACCAACACAGCGGACAACCAACATCCCTCCGCAGACAAAGCTGCTGGCTGTGCTGCACCTGTTGGCCTCTGGTACATTCCAACCAACAACTGCCAGAGTCGGAGGAGTCTCACAGCCAGCCCTATCCAAGTTCGTCACACCTGTCATGGATGCCATCATCAGCTTGGTACCCCAGTACCTTCACTTCCCCCACACTGCGCAGGAACAGCTGGAGACCAAGCAAGGCTTGTACACCATAGCTGGCTTCCCGCACGTGTTGGGGGCAATCGACTGCACACATGTACTCCTCGTGACCCCTGCCGACACTGCACACAATTACCGCCACAGGAAGCACACGCATTCCATCAATGTGCAGGCAATAGTGGACCACCGGGGACTCTTCACCAATGTCGTCGCCAACTACCCAGGCAGTGTGCATGATTCCTTCATCTTCCGACAGTCCATCATTCACCAGCGCTTTGAGGCTGGCACCTATGGGAATGCATTGCTCGTTGGTAAGTACCAAATGAACACACCACACACCTCAACTCCACAGTCATGCAACTCACGACTCTGGGAATGCCCACGTTACAAGCTCCCCACAACATGCCCACCTACCAGACATGACAGCACAACTTACTGTGGTAACCTGGGCTAGCCATGTACACAAGCCATCAACGGCATGGCACCTCAGCCACACAATATCAGAATGTGGGGAGAGGTGGGAACCAGGCATGTGCGAAGGAGGCAAGTGACCCATGAATGAGAATGTACACAATGCCAAGTGTGGCGTTGATGTGCTGGCCAGACTGCAGTATGCAGACCACAGACATGTCCATGTCGACACTTACTGCTGGTGTTTGGAGTGTAGTGGACAGTGGACGCAACCATGTCACCCCAGGCAGTGGGGAAGATCGCGGAAATGTAGCTTGTTACGTCCCCCCGTGAGCGGAGTGGGCTGGCCCGGCGTACGCCAGGCCAGCGTAGGGGTGTGAATAAAAAGCCCGTCGCTCTGGGCGTGGTTCTCTTCCGGAATGGCCAACGTGTCTGCCAGGGTGGTGCCTCTCAGCCCGCCACGAAGCTGATGCCGTGAGCAGCGATGCCTGCGATCCTGTGCGCCTGCTGCACCCCAGGCCGCTGGTCCCCAGACCTGTCTTGGCCACCCCTGCGCAACCAGGCCTCACTGCTCACCTGCTGACACCGGCGTGCGTCAAAGAGGGCCCACCACGTGCCGGTGCAAGCTCCAAGCCCGAGGCCCGCGACCATGGCAGCCTCCTCAGACCATCACGGCCTCCGCGACACAGGCCCCCAGCACTCCTTTCTCGTTGACGTACTCCATCGCTGCCTCTGGCCTACACTGGAACTGAGTCTTGATTTCATGATGGCCAAGTTCATATGTTTATGGCTGCGTTTATATCACTGTACTCCCTTCTATCTGGTGCCACCAACTCTGTGCATCGCAAACCAACGACACGTGTCTGTGGGCCCTTTCTGACTACTGCCTTCGGCCTACACTGCGGTCAAGTAGGTCACACATTTGGAACTGAGTCTTGATTATGCAATGGCCAAGTCCATATCATTGTACGCAAGGAGAGGAGTAAGAGGAAGACACGGTTCAGTCCGGAGGAAAAAAGGATCATCGTCATGGAGGTGATCGAACACTACCAACAACTGCTCTGGTGCCACTAACTCTGTGCATCGCAAGCCAACAACACGTGGCTGTGGGCCCCTGCTGACCGCTGCCTCCGGCCTACACTGTGGTCAAGTAGGTCACACATTTAGAACTGAGTCTTGATATTATTATGGCAGAGTTTATACCATTGAACAGGCCTCATCGCAGACTGCATCCCTTTTCAGCTCTGGTGCCTCTAACTCTGTGCCCCGAAATTCATGGACACTCTCTGGTTGAACTTTGGTGGCGTCTGAGTCTATGGCCTGAGGGTTGTCTTCATCATCATGTAGCTGATACTGACTTGTTGTAAAAAATGAGTCTGTAGCAATCATCTCTTCCATATTGCCTGTTTCTGCTTGGTTCTGCCCTCTGCATCATGCCCTGGAAGAACACCTTTCACTGTCCCCCGAAACACTGCGCGACATTCACCTTCGACACCGACGAGGACCCGCTCAGCTCCCGTGGCCCTACCTCAGTGCACCGCAAGTCACCATCCCGTGGCGGTGTGCCTGTGCCGGCAGAAGTGCATCCGGGGCCACTAACTCTGTGCAGCTCAAGTCATGGACCCTTGCTGTTTGGACTTTGAAGTTCTGATTGTCTGATCACTGTTGTAGTTGTTGCCAGCACCAACCACTCCCTGAGGGCTGGCTTACACTCACCCCACACCCATCCAGCACAGGTGTCACTGGACATGTGGCCCTGTCAATAAAAGGGGCCGGGTGCACGTGCCCGTAGCCAGTTCCACAAACTATCTAAGTGTGTCCGTGTGGTCATTATGTATGCATGAGGGACCCGGGCCCTACCACATGACATTGTGCTGTGTACAGCGGACGCAACCATGTCATCTCAGGCAGTGGGGAAGACCTGGGACATGTACCTGTGTCGTACCCCCCTGTAAGCGTAATCATAGTGGGCTTGTGTACGACAGTCCAGCGTAGGGGTGTGGATAATCTGCCCTGGGCTCTGGGCGTTGCTAAGTGTTGGCCTTGCCAAGGAAGTGACTAATGCGTGTGTCTCTGTTGTAGTGTAGGCGCCACCCGTCCCGCAATGGACAATGTTGCGATGTAGCATGCCCCCGGAGTGCGGGCTCGGCCGAAGGGATAAATGAAGGAGCGCAAGCCCGCTCGGGGTCGGGGATCATACATGCCAACTGTTGTGTGTGTCTCTATTACCGCAGACACCGGAGGTCTCCGCACACAATCGTGGCGGCCCGGAGATACTCGTGTACCCGACTCTATCAGATTCCTTCCACCTCATTCACGGAAACAACACCTGTTACCGTTGCAGTGGATCGGGGACCCGACCCTGCACCTTGTTCTTCGATTCCCTCGTTGAGATCCCAGTGGACTGCCCGCACCGGCTCCTTCTTCACGCGCAGACGCTCATCTACGCTGCCGCCCACATATTAGGACCTGATTCTAGACGTCCTGATTTATCCTTGAATTTTCCAGTCCACCCTTTTTCATGATCTACAGCACCCTCAAATTGGCAACCCGGTCCTGAAGATGATCCTGAATTACTAGGATCGAAACGCCGTCGACCAGTTTACCAGTGCAATTTATGGCGCACACGCAATTTTGGTTCACAGAATTACTTTAAACCCTTATCAATGATCTAAAATATTCCTTGTGTTGAACCAATTATTTTGTACATATCCTATACCACTTTATCTCTTTGTGCCCACCGCTGTGTTTTCTCACTTGTCACTTGCGCCGTCACCTTTGTCACGAGCACAACGTGCACCAAGTTCCTTAGGGTTGCCTCTGCATTTATGCCTACAGTGCTGATATAACTGTTGTGTATAATTTGTGTTTTTAATATATGATGCCATGAGCACATTCAAACAAACTTGGAGTCTCCTCTTTCTTTTTTGTAATGTCTTGTACATACATGTATATTAGGTTTCATTAAATCCGGTTGAGATATTGTTGCTAGCTTTCGCTTTCTCTCTATTACCGCAGCATAGGCCAAAGGTCTACCCTCAACCGCATCGCGGGTTCAGCCAGCCATGAACTCTACATCTGTGTCCGCCCTAACCTTACCATAGGCCTACACACACGTGGCCGCCCACCTTCAACGCACAACATCACAGTGTCGTTCTCAGGCTTGTGGACATGCGCAGACAGGCATGACAATGGTGTGCCGTAGAAGTGCAAGTGATGCAACCGCGCTGCGCACACTAGTAAATAGGCTCGGGGGAGTGAGGAGCAGCAGTGAGGCTACGTAATACACATAGATGCCGCTCATTTGCTACAAGCAGTACCTGTCAAACAGGAATCACTAAGTCACACATATCACACACCAATGAACTAGTGAGCCTGCCAACACATCATGCAGAACCAACTTTTGACTCATGTCTCTATGCACTGTAACAGGTGATCAAGGATATGATCTCTGCCTTTGGATGATGGCACCCCTCCGAGCCCCGAACACACAGGCCCAGAGGCAGTACAATGCGGCCCACAAACGCACCAGGGGCATCGTGGAACGCACATTTGGCGTGTTGAAGTCACGTTTCAGGTGCCTGGACATCACAGGTGGAAGGATCCTGTACAGCCCAGGCATCGTGTGCAAGGTGATCGTTGCCTGGCTACAAGTGCCAGATGCACCGGACGATGATGAGGAAGATGAGGCAGGTGGACCACACCCCACTGCAGCAGCAGCAGGACTAGCCCATAGGAACACCATCATTGACAATTTCTTCACATGAGCACGTCACATTGTCACAGTCCTTAGCAATCATGGGACAGTACAAAATGACCACAGGCACAGCATGTGCAAATAAACTCATTACAACACACATTCCCTGTGTGCATGTTACTCCTCTGTACAAGCACATCACTCTGACAAGTGTAAGTGCAACATGTAGTGCTAACAATCTCACTAATTGGAAATAGATGGTGGGTGTGTCACCTCTATACAGAGAGGCTGTTTGGGTGTCACGTATTCGAAATGCCATTTCTGTGTGTCAAAGATAGTACGGAATCCCACTCATCAGCGTTTCACATGTGTCCCAAATCATTACATATAGGCTGTCATTTGTGACCAACAATTGACAACAGGGCTTCTTTTGGGGTCAAATATGTACCACCATGATGCAGGGATGCACCCTGTGACTCAAGTCCCACAACATGAGCTACATGGACGTAAGGGGGAATCACTGCCCCTACATTCGTCCATGCTTTCATACTTGATTAATCATAGACATGACACATCTGTGTGTATCAGAATGTATTATTCACGTTCAGTGGAGTGTTGAGGCTATCTCAGTACTGGGCCATGCAGACAACACTTTACAATGTTGCCCCGTGGAGGGCCAGCCTGAGTCCTTTAGGGATTGACAAGTTACTCGGAAGGGGAAGAGTCCAGTCTGCAGGCTGATTGCTAAGTCATTGTTGAGCATGCAAGATATGGCAGTCCATGTCGAGGTCCAAGGTTAGTGTCGCAGAGTGTGTCGGGGGACAGTGGAAGGTGTTATTCCAGGGCATGATGCAGAGGGCAGACCCAAGCAGTAACAAGCCATATGGCAGAGATGAATGCTACTGCTTCCTCCTTACCACTGAGGCAGATTCATCGCATCTTCGTCCTCTGACGTTTCATGTGCCTCACATGCAGGTGGTGGTGTTTGGTTTGCAGCACTGTGTGACACTGACACATCAGGGGCCGGAGATGTGGATGTAGGAGTAGCAGCAGCATTCATCTGCGCAATGTCTTGTGGCATCACTCCCATGATGAGGATCTGCAGGGCATGGAAAATCCCATCTACAGCTTTCTCGTGTGCAGCCGTGGTAGCCATTCTTTGCGCCTGCATCCGCTCCATGTTCTCCATGACCCTCCTTATGTTTCCCAAATCACGGATGACATCGCTGTAGCCACTCTGACGAGACAGTTGTTGTTGTCTCCGAGTCATGACTCCAGCGACGCCAGCCATGTATTGTTGGAGGGCATGGGGCGGACTGTGCGTGTCCGTTAGGGACTGCAAGTGGTCTCTGATGGGACTTAGACACCCACATATGGCATCTAGTTTGGCTGCCATGAGGTCGAACCCCACCCGCACCTGTTCAGCCAGCTCCTTCTGGCAGTCTAACACACGGCGTTGGAACGCCATGTGTTCTTCGGTGAGGTGCTGGGAGCCAGAAGTGGTGGTGGGTGCTTCCTGCTGTGTGGTCTGTGCAGGGGGTGGGATCACCTCGATGGTGCTGGGCTGCCCTGCTACTGGAGGTGGGGTGCGGAGGTTGTCCATGAACCGTTGGAGTTCGTCGTAGTCGATGTCTTGGGGGTCGTCTCCATCATCACTGACATGATGTAGGATCTGCTCTGCAGAAGGTGTTGATTGTCCCTCTGCAATATAAAGGAGAGATGCAGTTTCACAGTGTGTTCCATGTATGTTGACGCATTGGCGGAGTTTACATACAGACTGCATGACAATGTAAATTGTGACTGTTTGTGAGGAGATGCCTATTTGATGCGGGACAGTGGACATTTGTACTACATCACGGATGTGAGGTTGTACTCGTACATTGTCATCTCACAGTTTCCTGCTATGCCAGGTGTGATTGGCCATTTTGTACACACATGCGGCACCAGTTGTGTCCTGTGTTCTGTTGTGAAAGTGTTGCAGTTTGTACCACATTGTTATCAATGTTGAGGTGCTCTTATTCTTATGTGTGTGTGCTGCATTGTGGGTGAGTCGCCCCGGCAGCTCTGATTTGGCTGCCCCTTCTCCCTTTCAGGCGGTGTGCCTTTGACTTCTGTGCTTCTACAGTGCTGAGATGTTGCGGGCTTGGGTAAATTGGGCTCTTGGTCGAGTTGTGATTCTTGGGCATGGTTTGTCCGCAGATGTGTTGTTGACGTCAGGGGTTGTTTGTGCACGTGGTTGTGTCAGAGTGTGACCTGCTCCTTTCCGGATGTGGTCCACACTGAGTCACCTCAGTGTCGTGGCGTGCACCATGTCATGGTAATTGGACTGCAGCCATGCTAATCGTCATGCAGTGTCACTTGCATTGTCAGTGTGGCTCACTGACCCGCAGCTTTTCTGGGTTCAGCACATGTGCATGGGTTGGTTGTGAGATTGGTGATGTGTGGGGAGGGCCCCCTGAGGGCACATTGTTGAAGGGAGCCTACTTGCTGTTTCTATGTGTGCTGCAGTATGCCAAGGAGATCAGGGACATGATCCAGAGTCATTGTGGGTGTGCAGTGTGCTCTACTTAATTGTGCATGTGTGCCATTGTGCCCATCTCCCCCGTCCCCCAGTCCCTGGTCGGTACTCACCCTGTTGATGTTGTGTCAGGTCATGTTGAGCAGTGTCCGGATCCACTACTCCTGGCACCGTATCCCGACTGATGACTGTGGCCACCATTTTCTCCATGTCATCCAGCTCCTGGTGTGCCGCTGGACCCTCACCTCCAATCTGCGTTGCTGCTTTCATGTTGGTATCGAGTTTCTTCTTGGTTTTGCCCTTCACATCATTCCAGCGCCTCTTGACCTCTTCCACTGTCCTCCTGAACTCTGCAACTGCATTCACATGGTCCAAGATAGTCTGCCATGTTTGCGTCTTTGTTGCCAATGACACGTTGGAGGTGACGAACAGTTGTTGGTAGTGTTCTGTCACCTCCGTAACGATGATCCTGTTTTCCTGCGGACTGAACCGCGTCTTCCTCTTCTCCTTGACCTTCCCCGACCCCGAAGTTCCTTGCTGGTCATCTGTGGGGCTTGTGGGATTCGCGTTGTCCTCTGCAGTCCGTCCGGGTGCATCCATGGTGCTACGCAGTTTAATTATTTTTGTCTCTTTTTTTTTTCCTGCTTTTATAGTGCATTTTCCTGCATGATTCGTGGGAATTGCAGGCCTGTCGCTGGTTATCGCTGATTTTTGTATCGCGATTTGGGGCATCGCAACTTTTTTCGCGTTTGTGTTTCGTATTTTTTCGGCGTCGTGTTAATTTTAACGCGGTCATTTGGCGCGTTATCGTGAGACTATCGCATGGTGCCGCCGGGTTGAGAATACAACGTAAACACAGTGTTATTTTCCCGCGATGGGCTGCGATGTGCAAAGTTGCGTTAAGCTAATTTTGCAATGATTATCACACGTTCTTGAGAATATCCCCCTATGAGTGTTGATTGCAATTTCCTTTTCGATTTCGAAGAACTTTTCATTGAAAAATGAAGAGAACGCTTCACATTTTTCCACTGTGTTATTACTGAGGTTGGTTACTTTGTTTGTCCCCGTTTGTTGGTTGACAATTTCAAACAATCATCTTGGGTGATTCCTTGCATTGTCTAGTTGTGTTCTGAAGTATGATGCTTTGGCTTCCCAAATGCGTTTTTTGTAGCTGTTTCGTCGTTCACGTACTTTGCTTAGAAGTAATGTTGAGGGTTCCTGTCTCCAACTTTGCTATGCCTATCTAAGACTTCTCTTTTCCTTATTTAGGCTTTGATTGTACTGAGGTTGAGTGGGTTTGATTCTTTGTTTCTTGAGTCTCAGACGGGCTACTGCCTCCATTATAATTGATACTGTTCGGTTGGAGTGTTCGAACACATTCTGGTTTGTTGCTGGAGGGGTGAGGTTTTGTTTGTACAATTCTGTCAGTTTCACCTTATCCATGTTTTTGGATGTCTCTGACCCAGTATTTTTGTTTGGTTACTTGCCCTTTGGTGGTCTGTGTGTGCGTAATTAGGTGCAATAATATTGAGTAATGATCAGACCAGTCGATGGGTTTTATTGAGTCTTGACAATGCCCCTTCTCAGGATGTGATTAGGTCGAGCGTTGAGCCTTTGTTGTGTGTAGGGTTTGTGCAAGATTGAGTCAAGTTTTGATCAACGAGGAATTGTTTAATGGTAGATGCCTGTGTATCGTCCTCGTCATTCCAGTGAAGGTTAAAATCAACTAGAAAAATGGCATTGGTGTGTAGCATGGAATTCATTGTGATTGTTTCCTTTATATGTTCCATGAACAGCTGGTTGTCCCCTGGAGGGTAATAAAGAGGTGTACTTTGGCTAGTAATTTCTCAGCTGTGTACATTTCTGCAACCATGTACTCACAGGATGTGAGATTGTCTACAGGGAAGGTTTTGACTTGAAGGGAGTTCTCGTGAATGATTGCAATCCGCCTCCCGGTTATTGCTGTCGGTCTAGGTGTTGGATAGTGTAGTTTGGAGGAACGAGTAAGCATGGGTACCGACCATTGATTTAGCCAGGTATCTGTCAGGAAAAGAATATCCAATTCATGGTGAAGAACAGTTTGGACAATGTCTGTGGCATGTTTGATCGCTGATCTGCAGTTTAGTAACATGCATTTAGTGGTCGGATTTGAGAGGGACAAGGGATTGGGATTTAGTTCCCTTGGGATTTACAATTAGGTTCTCATGGTTTGTGTTCTGTCTTTTTTCCCGAGGCTTTCACCTTTCCTTGAAAGGGTGAGGTTTTCTTTAAATGTTTGAATCACTTTGTTTACAGCTTCTTTCTTCTGCCTTTTGTGGAAGGAATGGGGCATTTTTTATAGCTCTTTCAGCTTTGTACAGGAAACAAATCTAGCGACTTGCCATGTTTACTCCTCCCTAGGCTGATTGTTAGACTTGGCATCTTTTGGCGTGTTTCCCCTGAGTTTTTGCTTTCTGACCTCCCGGTTTTGACTCTGTTTTGCTGGTGTAACGGTTCTGCGCGCTTTTCGCACTGCTGATCAGTGGTAAAGCGCAAGTGCTTCTATGGTAAATTGTGTTATGGATTGGTGTTTCCTTGATTGGATATTTGATTTACCTGTTAGCCCCTAGTAAAGTGCACTGCGTGTGCCAGGGCCGGTGAATCAAATGCTACCCGGGGGCCTGCAGCACTGGTTGTGCCACCCCCGTGAGTAGCCCTGAAAACGGTAACTCAGACCTGCCATTGCAGAGTCTGTGCGCAGTTTGTAACTGCCATATCGACTTGGCCAGTGCACACACTGGCTGGTCCCTAACCTTCCCTTTTCTTACAAGTCAGGCACCCCTCAGGTAGGCCCAAGGTACCCCTGTGGGCAGGGTGCAATGTATGTGTAAGGTAGGACATGCCCCGGTGTGTGTGGCATGTCCTAATAGTGAATTACAGCCAATTTCGTTTTTCACTATTGCAAGGCTACCAGTTCCCCATAGGACAGAATGGGAGGTTTGTTCATAACATCTTATGAACATAACTGGCCCAGGGAATTCGGTAAGAAAATGAAGTTTCGTATGCCTGAACTCAGAATCTAAAAATGCCTCTTTTAGTGAAGGTGATTTTTACATTGTGTTTGAAAATACCACTTTTGGAAAGTGGGTATTTTCTTGCTCAGTCATCCCGTGTGCCTCTGCTGGAATGTGGATTGCCTGTCTGGGTTTTGGATGACAGAAGGCTGGAGGAGCAGGAGGGGCGCCAGATGGTCTAGGTAGGTCAGGAAAGGGCTGAAGAGACCTGGGTTACGATGGGGGAAGGGGGAGGAGATTTCCTTGCACCTCAAAGGGCCTGCTCTGCCTCTGACAAATGCCGTCTCCACCTCCTGCCAGGAATTCACACCAGAGAAGGCAGAACTGGTCCTGACCGGGCACAGGCCCTCTCTGCCTAAGAGATCAAAGGATTTGTGGACATAAATGCTGGGTCCCAGACCCCTGAACTTTCAGAACTCATCTGGACAAGAAGACTGCCAAGAAGAAGAGCCGGAGAAGCTGCGAAAAGGAACGACTGCTTTGCTGGGTGCTTTGCTGGGCTGACCTGCAGTGGCTGCTTTTGTCGTGGGTAGTGAAAGGCCTGGACTGGACTTTCTGCAACCTAAATTTGTGAGTCTCTCCAAGGGCTTGAGGTAGAGCTTGCCCCCTGTTCACGAAGTCTCAGGAACAGCTAAGACTTCAAGTTCTTCGACCCGCAGCACTGGGGACTGTGTGTTTTGTGCTGCAACCCGAAGAACACCAACTCGACGACGTCTACGATGCCACTGCCGACTCCGTGTCCTGAAGGCAACGCAGAGGGCACCGCCGCAATGCCGCACTGCAACCCTGGTCTCACCGACAACACCTGTTGATGCCGCCACCGAGCCGCTGCTTGCACCGCGACCTGTGGGCATCACACTCTGCACCGCCACGCTTCACGCCGAAGCTTTGGCACCGCAGAGGGCACCGCCGCAACGCGACCCTGGTCTCACCGACGACACCTGTTGACGCCGCCACTGAACCGCTGCTCGCACCGCGACCTGTGGGCACCGCACTCCGCACCGCCTGGCTTCACGAGGACGCCTTGGCCTGCCTGACGCCGCCACTTCCCGCCGAGATCGACGCCGCTGCTTGCACCGTGGTTCGGGGGCACTGCTCGTAAGTTACACGACGCACCACCCTCATCCCACACCGCAGCCTTGGCCTACCGACGCCGGTGCCATCGACTCCAGTTCGTCCGTCGACAGCGCTTCAGCAACGACGACGCCGCTGCTTGCACCGTGATCTGCCAGCACCGTGACGAGCACCGCCTTCATCTCGCACCGCGACCCTGGTCTCACCGACGACGCCATCTGACACCGCCACCGAGCCGCTGCTCGCACCGTGACCTGAGGGCACCACACCGCTGCACTTCGCACTGCAGCACCCTACGCCTGCCGACGCCAGCGCTCCTGACTCCATCAGAGAGGAGATCGACCTGCAACGCGTGTGACTTCGAGGGCCCCATCGCCCTGCATCTCTGAAAGGTACTGTTTGCTGGTCTTTCCGACACCGTAGCTGGCCTGCCACCCCGCAGTCAGCCAGAACTGTTTTGGATTTGTGTGTTCACGACGCCGTGGTAGCCCGGACGGCGCTATCCACACAAGGAACTCTTTTTAATCAGCGTATTTTTGAATTGTGAACTTTTAAGTATAGTATTGTGGTTCTTTATCGTTTTTGGTCTTGTTTTAATTATATAAAAATATTGGATATTTTTCTAAACTGGTGTGGTGTCCTTTTGTAGTGCGTACACTGTATTACTGTTGGTTATGTGCAAATGCTTTACACACTGCCTCTAAGATAGGCCTGGCTGCTCATGCCAAGCTACCAAGGGGTGAGCAGGGGTTATTTTAGAAGTGTAACTCCCTTATCCTGACTAGAGTGGTGGTTTTTGCCTGGCTTTGGCCCGCGCCGAAGCCTAACAAGAATCCCATTTCTAACATTGGTTGTCAGCGGTGAGGATAGGACTTGCGTTTGCACTTGACTTACAGTGATTGGTGTGCACTACTACCATATCGCAGACCATTACGTACCACATACTAACCCGTTGGCTTTTTGGCCGATTTTTGTGATCTTGCCAGGTGAACTTTCTACTTCACCATGCCGGAATCAATAGCATCATCCGTTGCATCCATGGACATTGCGTTTGAGGAGGATAGGTTGGAGCTCTACACTGTTAGAGAATTCAAGTCTGTTTGCAAAAACCTAAAAGTCCAAATCAGAGGCCTCACTAGGAAGGACGAGCTACAAAAGGCGCTGAGGGCCTGGGTAGCAGCCAGAGACGCAAGTGGGCAATCTGGTGACCTTAGTGGAGAGGCTGGGGAGCCTAGTCCTAGGGTGGATGTGCTTTTGGGAGGGGGAACCCTTCCGACCAGGCAGCAGTGGCCTGTCCCCAGAGGAGCTGGAGGACAGGCAGGAAGCAAGGAGAGCAGCCACGGAGCTAGAAAAGATTAGATTGGCCATGGAGGAGAAGAGAATGCTATTGGAACATGAACGAGGTCTTAAAGAGCTGGAGCTGAAGAGTAGGCCCGGCTCGGATGGTGGCAGCAACTCGTCAAGGCAGACAGACCGAATCGTACACATCCCTAAGAATGTGGGCAGAGAGTTCAAGAAGGGGGATGACATACAGAGGTGGTTTCAGGGTTATGAGGCAGCGATACACATGAATGGGGTCCCTGAGGAGAATTGGGGAGCAGGATTGTGGTCTCTGTTTCCAGAGGAAGCCAGGGATACTTTGACAGCTTTGGGTAAGGGGCCTAACCTCACCTATGCTGATATGAAGGAAGCCCTTCTCACTAGGTATGGTCTCACTCCTGAAAAGTACCGGGATCAGTTTAGGTCCTGGAAGAAATCTGATGCCAACACGTGGCTGGAATGTGTGGATGGGTTTTGTCGGTCGTTGGATGGCTGGGTGAAGGGCAGTAATGTGACAGATTTTCTGGGGCTCTACAATTTGATTGCGTGGGAGCACTTGTCTAGTTTATGTTTTGCAGATCTGCGCCAGCACCTAGTTGATAGTAAGCTAACTGACCCCAGGAAGCTTGCTATGGAGGCGGACCACTGGGTGAGTACCAGGGTCCACAAGAAAGCGTTTGGGGGGGACTCAGTCAAAGGTGGGCAGGGTCCCCAGCAGAAAAGTGGGGGGGACAAGGGTAAAACACAGAAGTTCTCGAAAGGGCCCCAAAATAACACCCAGGGTAAAGGTTCCCATCCCCCCGGAGATAAGAAGCAAGGGGTCTCGACAGGAAAGCCTGCCGAGACCGGCCCCCGTTTTGCCTGTGACCAGGTGGGGCACATGAGGGGAGACCCCCGGTGCCCAAAGGGGACACAGCCACCCACCG
Source organism: Calotriton arnoldi (assembly GCA_963921515.1). NCBI lineage: Eukaryota > Metazoa > Chordata > Amphibia > Caudata > Salamandridae > Calotriton > Calotriton arnoldi. The sequence goes on along the minus strand of CAWUFW010002676.1, from coordinate 1,987,430 downwards.
GTGGACCGTCCAAAGTGTTGGCTAGCGTAACGCTGGGGGAGGAGGAGGAGGAGGAGTCCCAACAGGGGGGTGGGGACCCCGCAGAAATGACCCTCGTCTCACTAGGGGACAGTGAGATGGTCCCAGGAGCCCAGGTGCCCCCTAACACAAAGAAATACAGCACCTGGGTGACCATCAACGGGAAAAGGGTAGAGGCTCTCAGGGACACTGGAGCCAGTGTGACCTCAGTTCGGTGTCACCTGGTCCCTGAGACGCAGGTAGTTCCCGGGGCATTCCACCAGGTGATTGCAGTAGACAATTCCGAGCGCCAGTGTCTGGTGGCGCAGGTTCCCTTCGAGTGGGGGGGGGGGTCTCAGGTCCTTTAAGGGTAGTTGTGAGCCCTTCCATACCTGTCGATTGTCTGCTCGGTAACGACCTGGAGCAGTCCTTATGGAAGGATGTTGAGCTCAGGTCCCACTTGGACATGCTGGGGTTGCCAGAGTGGGCATGCATGTCCAATCGGTCGATGGCGGCCAGAGAGGATGATCAGAAGGACCCGGATCCTGAAACAGTGGCCCAGGTCCCTGCCAAGAGGAAGGGCAAGGGGCACGGGAAACCGGCCCCTGAAGTTCCCACGGCCCGGGAGGAGGGGGACGCCCCGGTGCCTACAGGGGAACAGGTAGCCGAACTGGGGGACATCTCTGAGCTGACCCATTGGCAGCAAGAAGGGGGTCCCACCAGGGAAGAGTTCTGCCGGGAGCAGAAAGAGTGCCTTTCTCTGGAGGGTCTGTGGCAGCAGGCCGCAGCCCAGGCGACTGGTGATCAGTCCGGATCACATTGGATATAATGGGAGAATGATCTCCTGTACAGCGAGCCTAAGGTCGCGGAACCTGGGTCAGCCCGTGTGCTGGTGGTACCCCAGCGCTTCCGGACCTTCCTACTGGGTTGGCTCACGATGTGCCTTTGGCAGGACATTTGGGGCAGGACAAGATCTTTGATCGGCTTTTCACCCACTTCTTCTGGCCTCGAATGCGAAGGAAGTCGGATGTGCATTGTCGGTCCTGCCAAACTTGCCAGGCAAGTGGCAAGAGTGGGAGGAAGGTCAAAGCTCCTCTCCAACCATTCCCCGTGGTGGGGACACCCTTTGAAAGGGTAGGGATGGACAACGTGGGGCCACTGGATCCCAAGACAGCCATGGGCAACAGGTACATCCTGGTCTTGGTGGACCATGCCACCCGGTACCCGGAGGCAATCCCTCTCAGGACAACGATGGCGCCAGTGGTGGGCCGGGCGTTGATGGGGATCTTTTCCCACGTGGGGTTCCCCAGAGAGGTGGTTTCTGACAGGGGGACCAATTTCATATCGAAGTATATGACATCCCTGTGGAAGGAGTGTGGTGTTACGTACAAGTTCACCACTCCTTACCACCCCCAAGGCAACGGTCTGGTGGAAAGTTTCAACCAGACCTTAAAAGGCATGATCAAGGGTCTCACTGAACCCATGAGGCGTAAGTGGGACGTCCACTTACCGTGCATTCTTTTTGCGTACAGGGAGGTACCCCAGAAGTCTCTCGGGTTCAGTCCCTTCAAGCTTCTGTACGGTCACCCCGTGCGGGGACCTCTAAGCTTGGTAAAGGAAGGCTGGGCGGCTGCTCCCAGGAAGACCCCCAGGATGTGTTCAGCTACATGCTGGCCTTCTGCAACCAAAGTGCCCGCTTCAGGAAACTCGCTCAGGCGAACCTCGAGGCCAGCCAGGAAGAAATGAGGAAGTGGTATGACCAGAATGCCACTCTGGTCGAGTTTCAACCTGGACAGAAAGTGTGGGTCATGGCCCCTGTGGAACCTTGTGCCTTACAGGACAAGTGGACGGGGCCCTTTGAGGTGGTGGAGCGCAAAAGTGAGGTCACCTGCCTGGTGGATTTGCAGGCTCCTCAGAACCCGTTACGGGTCCTCCACGTGAACCGCCTCAAACCCCACTTTGAGATGTCCGAAGTGAGCATGCTCTTGGCGAAGGACGACGGGGAGGAAGCGGAGAGTGAGCCTCTCCCGGACCTCCCGTCTGCCCAAGAGGGGGATGGGTCGGTGGATGGTGTGACCCTCTCCCCGGCCCTGACCGCTGAGCAGCAGAGCGAGTGTCGCCAGTTGTTGGGGCAGTTTGCCCCACTGTTCTCCTTGACCCCAGGTGTTACTCACTGGTGTACCCACGACGTGGATACCGGTGACAGCCCCCCGGTGAAACACAAGATTTACCGGTTGGCTGACCGGGTCAAGGCCAGCATCAAAGAGGAGGTCTCAAAGATGTTGGCGTTGCGGGTGGTTGAGCCGTCCAGTAGCCCATGGGCCAGCCCCGTGGTCTTGGTCCCGAAAGCAACGGCACCCGGAGCCGCCCCAGAACTGCGGTTCTGTGTGGACTATCGGGGGCTCAATGCCGTCACGCGGACTGACACCCACCCCATCCCCCGAGCTGATGAGCTCATCGACCGGTTGGGAGCGGCCAGATTCCCGAGTACGTTCGATTTATCGTCCGGGTACTGGCAGATCGCTCTAACTGAGGGGGCCAAAGAGATCAGCATTCTCAACCCCGGACGGGCATTACCAGTTCCGGGTGATGCCCTTCGGATTGAAGAATGCCCCTGCCACCTTTCAGAGGTTGGTCAACCAGGTGTTGACCGGGCTGGAGGAATTCAGCGCCGCATACCTGGACGACATTGCGGTGTTCAGTTCCAGTTGGGACAAACATCTGCAACACCTCAGGGAAGTGTTGAGGGCGCTGCAGACGGCAGGCCTCACGATTCAGGCCAGTAAGTGCCAGATCGGGCAGGGGTCGGTGGTGTACTTGGGACACCAGGTAGGGAGCGGCCAGGTGGCGCCCCTACAGCCCAAGATCGACACCATCCTGACTTGGGAGCCACCCAAGACCCAGACAGAGGTGAGGGCCTTCTTAGGACTCACCGGGTACTACCGGAGGTTTGTTAAGGGATATGGCACCATCGTGGCCCCCTTAACTGAGTTGACTTCCAAGAAGCAACCGAGAAAGGTGATCTGGACCGAGTCTTGCTAGAGGGCGTTTGATACCCTGAAGGCCGCCATGTGCACGGCCCCCGTGCTCAAGGCCCCGACTTCTCCAAGGAATTTGTCGTGCAGACCGACGCGTTAGAGCATGGAGTGGGAGCGGTGCTCTCACAACTGAACGAAGAGGACCTAGACCAACCGGTAGTCTTCCTTAGCAGGAGACTACTCCCCAGGGAGCAGAGGTGGAGTGCCATAGAAAGGGAAGCTTTCGCTGTGGTCTGGGCACTGAAGAAGCTGAGACCATACCTGTTTGGGATTCACTTCTGAGTTCAGACCGACCACAGGCCCCTCAGATGGTTAATGCAGATGAGGGGGGAGAATCCAAAACTGCTGAGGTGGTCCATCTCCCTACAGGGAATGGACTTTACAGTGGAACACTGCCCTGGCACAGAGCACGCCAATGCAGATGGCCTGTCCAGGTTCTTCCGCCTTAGTGAAGAGAACCCCCAGGTAAATGGGTAGTTCTCCCTACTTTCAGCTGGAGGGGACGTATGTTAGACTTGGCATCTTTTGGCGCGTTTCCCCAGAGTTTTTGCATTCTGACCTCCCGGTTTTGACTCTGTTTTGCTGGTGTAATGGTTCTGCGCGCTTTTCGCACTGCTGATCAGTGGTAAAGCGCAGGTGCTCCTATGGTAAATTGTGTTATGGATTGGTGTTTCCATGATTGGATATTTGATTTACCTGTTAGCCCCTAGTAAAGTGCACTGCGTGTGCCAGGGCCGGTGAATCAAATGCTACCCGGGGGCCTGCAGCACTGGTTGTGCCACCCCCGTGAGTAGCCCTGAAAACGGTAACTCAGACCTGCCATTGCAGAGTCTGCGCGCAGTTTGTAACTGCCATATCGACTTGGCCAGTGCACACACTGGCCGGTCCCTAACCTTCCCTTTTCTTACATGTCAGGCACCCCTCAGGAAGGCCCAAGGTACCCCTGTGGGCAGGGTGCAATGTATGTTAAAGGTAGGACATGCCTCGGTGTGTGTGGCATGTCCTAATAGTGAATTACAGCCAATTTCGTTTTTCACTATTGCAAGGCTACCAGTTCCCCATAGGACAGAATGGGAGGTTTGTTCATAACATCTTATGAACATAACTGGCCCAGGGAATTCGGTAAGAAAATGAAGTTTCGTATGCCTGAACTCAGAATCTAAAGATGCCTCTTTTAGTGAAGGTGATTTTTACATTCTGTGTTTGAAAATACCACTTTTGGAAAGTGGGTATTTTCTTGCTCAGTCATCCTGTGTACCTCTGCTGGAATGTGGATTGCCTGTCTGGGTTTTGGATGACAGAAGGCTGGGGGAGCAGGAGGGGCGCCAGATGGTCTAGGTAGGTCAGGAAAGGGCTGAAGAGACCCGGGTTACGATGGGGGAAGGGGGAGGAGATTTCCTTGCACCTCAAAGTGCCTGCTCTGCCTCTGACAAATGCCGTCTCCACCTCCTGCCAGGAATTCACACCAGAGAAGGCAGAACTGGTCCTGCCTAAGAGATCAAAGGATTTTTGGACATAAATGCTGTGTCCCAGACCCCTGAACTTAAGAACTCATCTGGACAAGAAGACTGCCAAGAAGAAGAGCCGGAGAAGCTGCGAAAAGGAACGACTGCTTTGCTGGGTGCTTTGCTGGGCTGACCTGCAGTGGCTGCTTTTGTCTTGGGTAGTGAAAGGCCTGGACTGGACTTTCTGCAACCTAAATTTGTGAGTCTCTCCAAGGGCTTGAGGTAGAGCTTGCCCCCTGTTCACGAAGTCTCAGGAACAGCAAAGACTTCAAGTTCTTTGACCCGCAGCACTGGGGACTGTGTGTTTTGTGCTGCAACCCGAAGAACACCAACTCGACGACGTCTACGACGCCACTGCCGACTCCGTGTCCTGAAGGCAACGCAGAGGGCAACGCTGCACCGCGACCCTGGTCTCACCGACGACGCCTGTTGATGCCGCCACCGAACCGCTGCTCGCACCGCGACCTGTGGGCACCGCACTCCGCACCGCCTGGCTTCACAAGGACGTCTTGGCCTGCCTGATGCCGCCACTTCCCGCCGAGATCGACGCCGCTGCTTGCACCGTGGTTTGGGGGCACCGCTCGTAAGTTACACGACGCATCGCCCTCATCCCACACCGCAGCCTTGGCCTACCGACGCCGGCACCATCGACTCCAGTTCGTCCGCCGGCGACAGCACTTCAGCAACGCCAACGCCGCTGCTTGCACCGTGATCTGCCAGCACCGTGACGAGCATCGCCTTCATCTCGCACCGCGACCCTGGTCTCACCGACGACGCCATCTGACGCCGCCACCGAGCCGCTGCTCGCACCGCGACCTGAGGGCACCGCACGCCGCACCGCTGCACTGCACACCGCAGCACCCGACGCCTGCCGACGCCAGTGCTCCTGACTCCATCAGAGAGTCCCCATCGCCCTGCATCTCTGAAAGGTACTGTTTGCGGGTGTTTCCGACACCGTAGCTGGCCTGCGACCCCGCGGTCAGCCAGAACTGTTTTGGATTTGTGTGTTCACGATGCCGTGGTAGCCCGGACTGCGCTATCCACACAAGGAACTCTTTTTAATCAGCGTATTTTTGAATTGTGAACTTTTAAGTATAGTATTGTGGTTCTTTATCGTTTTTGGTCTTGTTTTAATTATATAAAAATAGTAGATATTTTTCTAAACTGGTGTGGTGTCCTTTTGTAGTGCGTACACTGTATTACTGTTGGTTATGTGCAAATGCTTTACACACTGCCTCTAAGATAGGCCTGGCTGCTCGTGCCAAGCTACCAAGGGGGTGAGCAGGGGTTATTTTAGAAGTGTAACTCCCTTATCCTGACTAGAGTGGTGGTTTTTGCCTGGCTTTGGCCCGCGCCCTAGCCTACCAAGAATTCCATTTCTAACACTGATAAATGAAGACTATGAAGTTGGGTAATAACAAGAGTCATTTTACTTTGTTTTCTGGGTTCTTTACACCGCTTACGCCAAAACAGTGGTAAAAATGCTATTGCAAAGCAAAATATTTTTATTACAGGAGATACAATCCATCTTTCAAATTTCAATTAAAGCAAATGGCATCCAACTTTCAAATATAAAATCTGGGTCTCTTAACACAAGATTCGTTTTCTGCCGATACAGAATCACGCTAATAATGTTATGGTCCACATGGAAATGTTGGAAACCACTGTTATGCAGCGTTTATAAGAATGGGGGTTCTATTGCAGTGCGCGGGCAGATCTAGGGGCTAATTTACAAGCCCCGTGCGCTGCCGGTGCATCACTTTTAATATAGGGGAAAAGTGACGCACCAGCGGCGCAAGGGGCTTGTAAATAAGCCCCCTAGTACCTAATAGTCGCTATTTAAACAATGTAGTCAACAAATTGAATTGTCCCTGGAATCAACCTGCGAATGATCAAATCAACCATTCCAGGTTTTCAGAATTCACCCCTCCGGGCTGCTCATCGATCAAGGGTTGCTAATGGAGCTCGATCCTTCAGTCTCCCTTCAGTGCTGAGATGGCGATACAATTTAATTTAACAGTTAGACACCTAGGAGCGACCCACAACAAAATGGCATTTATTCCCATTAGCAATTACATATAAAATAAAAGGTTTAAAACTAGGTCGTGGGGGCGTGGTCTCGCCGCGAATGGCGAGAGAAGTGCATTGAGGGTGCTCCCGCAAGCCGCCGCAGCTAGCAGCTTCTAAAGCGGAGCTGGGCACCCAGAGGCGCCGCAAATCGGGGCGGGCGGGTGGCAGAGAGCGAGGAGCACCTTTTGGTGAGCGGACGACGGCCTGGGGGAACGGGAGCCGGAGTGCGGACCTCTCGATCCTGGCGGCTGGACTCGGCGGTGGCCTCCGCCATCTTGTCTTTAGCGGCCCCGGGTCTCGGCTGACGCCGAACGTTTCCTGCCCTCAAGTGCCCTGTGGGCGGACCGGCGGACAGAGGGGGAGCACCTGGACCTTCGCGGGGCCTCCCTGGGCTTGAGGTGCGGCCAGGACTGGAGGGAATTCCGGCGACCCCGCCTGCGACGACCGCCATCTTAGGCCTGCTTCTTCACCCCCGGAGCGGATTTGGTGCGAGGAGCGACCGCGGAGGCCTCCCCTGCGGTGGGCCCTTCCTGGGTCGGGCGGTGAGGCGGAGTGGTGGACTGTGGGCCCGGGGACGCCGGGCGCGCACTGGCCCTTGAATTTACTCCCGTGGGAGCCGGCCCCTGAGCAGCGGCCCCCCCCCCCGGTGTGGCGGGCCTGTAGTTGGGCACGAGCCTGCTCTCTTCCCTGCTGCCTGTGTGCCTGCTCCTGGCTGGACTTCTGAGAAGCCGATCGCCTGGGCAGGTGAGGTGTGGGGATGGGGGCTCTCCTGCATGCTGGACCCTGCTGTGAGGCACATCGGACTTGCCGTGCTTCGGTCCCGCTGAGGACGGAGGGGGGGTGCTGGCACGTTGCCCCTTGGTGCGGACCCCCGCGCCCTGCCCGAATTGCCCCGGCCAGAGCGCTAGGCCCCGCTCTGAATCTACTGTGGAGGGGGACTCGCATGCGGCCTTCTAGGCCTGCCCCGGTCCACTGGGTACTGAAGCACTTGGCCATTCCGCTGAGGCCTACGGGGGGACCGGCTTGGCGTGGATGTGCCTGTCCCTCAGAACGGACTGCCTCTGACACCGCCTGGACCTTTGTGGCCTAGTGGGACCGGGACGCTGAACCGGCTTCTCTGCGCCGCTTTCACCGCTGCGGTCCTGGGCCCTGCAACGCTCCGGCCCCGGGACTGGGGATACAGAGCATAGGGGTGCGTGGGTGCTGGGCGTTGGGCAGGGGCCCTGCTGCACGCCCCCCCTTAGGTCTGGGCGCGCTTGCCCTGCCGGGGTGCCTTACCTCCGCGTCGGAGCGTTGAGGATCTCTTGGTGCCCTACTGGCGCCTGCTTAGGGGAATACCTTGCCTGCACTGCTCGGCTGGGGGACCCTGCCTGCGACGGCGGCGGCGCTCTAGCCCACCCCTCCGCCCGCTCACACTCACTGGGAGGCCTCTCTAGCCGTGACCCGTGCCCTGCAGTTTTGGATTGGGGTAGGCACGGCTGCACCCCTTAACTGCCCTTCCACGGCTCTACACCCTCCTCTCACCGTTTAGCCTGGCTTTGGGAGGTGCTGGACTCTGCCGGGAGATGACGCGCACCAAGGCGGTGAAGGACACAGCGGCACCCCCAAAGGACAATCCTGTAGCTGCGCTCTGGGGCAAGACGGGCGCTGCTGCCCCTGAAGCAATGGCTTCGCAAAATGGAGGGATTCGCCGCCGGTCACCCAGTCCTTCATGGCCGGCTTCATGGCAGAACTCAAGACGGAAATCGGCTCCCTGCGCACGGAGGTTCACTCCTGTGTCTGGGAACTCCGGAGGGAGGTTACGGAACTTGGGGACCGAGTGGACGGTCTTGAGTGGACGGTGGATGGGCGTACGGAGGATCAAGAGCAACTCTGGCAGCGCCTGGCTAGCCTTGAGGACCCCAATCAGAAAAAGGGGGAGGAGGAGGATTGGGCTAGGTTCACCCTCCTGTGTGATCAGAATACATCAAAAAGAATCCGTAGGTGACGGATCAAAAGAACCTAGCCAAGAAACAAGGGCAGGTTCACCAATTGGGGTGAAGGCCACCTCTACTGGTAGAAAAGAAAAATTTCTTTTCTTGGAAAAAGTGCGCCTCATGGTCTGTCTGGGTGGAGGGGCCTGTAGAAACCTGTGCTCAGCAACCCTCCGTCAATACGACCTATTCAGTCCCAAGGCAGACCGCAGATAAATAATTACTACGTGTTCAGAAGCAACCGTATGTATATATTTTTCCCAATGCTCACACAATAGGTGTGCACTAATAATTTTTCACTTCACTTTATTATAGGTCCGGCACGGAGTGGTACACAAAGGGCTGGTCCCTTTGTTGTCCTGAAGAAAAGGTTTAGGGGATACCTTGAAACATGTTGACATAATACAAGGGATTATAATTACATAACAGTTACATTTCCCTTTTATTAACCCCCTTTTTATCCCTACCAACTAGGAGCAGGAATAAAACAATAGCTCACTAGTTAGGTAATTTTTAAAACATCACTTACACCACTCCCCTACACTGCACGACACATAGCGTCACAAGGTAAGTGCTCCTACGTAAATCCGCAAGTCGCAGCACGCCCCAATCAGTAGATGTTTGGGATGGCCCCAATGATGAAGCATGTCACCTAGGGGCAACCCTGGGTGAGTGAGGGGACACAAGAAAAGAAATTTTTCTTTTCTACCAGTAGAGGTGGCCTTCACCCCAATTGGTGAACCTGCCCTTGTTTCTTGGCTAGGTTCTTTTGATCCGTCACCTACGGATTCTTTTTGATGTACCCTTGAGGACCAACACATCGATTTGCAATTAAAGCAGGAGGACTTGGAAAACCGGAGCCGCCGCAACAACCTCCGCATCCGGGGGGTGCCAATTGGGGCCGAGGGGTCGGACATCATGACCTACGTGGCACAGCTCCTCCACGAGGTATGGGGTGACGACGATGCCTCTCCACCGGCGCTGGATCGTGCACACCGAGTCTCTGGCCCCCCTGGTCGACTGGGCCTCCTCCCTGACATCCTGACCCGGGTTCACTTTTTCACAGAAAAGGAGGCCATCCTGAAGGCGGCGCGTTCCAAGCAGGAACTTACCTACAAGGGTGCCAACATTCAGATCTTCCAGGACCTAGCGCCCACGACGCTTTGGAGACGCCGCGATTTCAGGCCTGTGACCGCCAAACTGCGCAGCCTGAACATCCAATACCAGTGGGGTCACCCCTTTGCGCTAATCTTCCAGTGGGAATCCAAGCGCCGGATGGTACGATCCCTTCAGGAGGCGGCAAATCTTCTCCATCTCTCTCTCACGCCACCCTCAAGTCCTGCACGCCTGCTGCCTCGTGCCAGGGCCCCAGCCAAACCCTCATGGTCCCAGGTTAGCCGTAGCCGGCGCTCTCTGCACCCCGGGGAACACTCGTCCTCACAAGCCAAAGATGACATCATCCAACATATCCGCTCCATGGAGGGGGATCGCCCCTCGCCCAGCCCTCCGTCCCTAACTACCTAGTTGACAAGGCTCTCACTCACGCTGGTGGAGGATCACTTTGGACTCTGAACTTTCTCCCTGTGCCTGAAGTGGTGCTTCATGTCTCGACAGCCTCCCAGCTCCCTGTAAGCAGTGTTGGCGGCGTCGGACCACCTGCCCAGATGACATCTCCAGTGTCCGGTGACTCGCCCCCCATCTGTTCCTGGGAGAGTGACTTCTCCGGGACTGCCTGTGCCCCTGGGCCTCGACGGTCCCTAGACTGGAACAGGACACCGTGGCCCTGTTGGCCAATGTTGATCGTATTCGTTTTGAATGTCTGTCCCCCTTTCTTCTCTTTTTCCCTCTCATCTTTTCTCTGTCCTTTTCTCCTTCCTGGGTGGGCGGGGGCGCCTCCTGTGGCTCTCCTTCTACCTTCCGGAAGACAGCAGCTCTCCCCCTTCTCCTTGCCATTGCCCCGCCCTGCCCCCCTGTGGGATGCTTAGGCCAGACCGCACTCCCCATAGGCCATGGCTACTACTCCCTGCCTGAAAATCCTCTCCTTTAATGTCAAGGGGCTCAACTCTCCCAATAAGCGGCATCAGATATGGCGATACCTCCTTCAGCAGCACCCCGATATAATCCTTTTGCAGGAGACCCACCTGTTGAAAGTTGATGTCCCTCGCATGGCACACCCCCGGTACCCCCTCCAATTCTGGGCTTCGGCCTCCTCCAAAACAGCTGGCGTGGCAATACTCTGCGGCCCTGGCACCCGGCAGGGGAAATCTAAAACCTTTCGCAGCCCAGATGGCCGCTTCCTTAGAGCTGAGGTCTTGATCGGACATCGGTCCCTCACACTGTGCAGTATTTATGCGCCTAACCAGGCGCAGGACTCTTACCTTCGAGCCCTCTTGAGGGAACAAGTACCGCAGGACGACCCTTCGCTTATTATTGGGGGCGACTTCAATCTGGTTTGAGACCCTGCCCTGGACCGTAGCGTCGGCTCCTTTCAGGGCACCGGGGCTATGTCCTCCACCTTAAAGAAGCAACTGACGGATCTTACGCTACTTGACTCCTGGCGGTATCACTCCCCCGAAGCTCGTGACTACTCATACTACTCACACGTGCATCGTTCGTACTCACGTATTGACCATATCCTTATTTCGCATGCCCTTAATCGGCGAGACGGTTTCCGCTTCCATGTCTGACATCTCGGTCTCCGACCACGCTCACGTGGAGCTTCTCCTTCGCCATAGTTCTGCACGCACCCCACTCCCGCCTCGTTGGCGCCTCCCGCCACGCGTCCTCCGGGACCCTGTGGACGTGGCGGAATTGCAGACGGCCATTGACTCCTATTTCGAGCTTAACGACCTCCCCGAAACCCCCTTCCCTGTTGTGTGGGACGCATTCAAGGCCACCATCCGCGGCCACATCACTTCCATCGCGATTGCGCGAGCTCGGGAGGCGCGTCTCTTCGAAGCCAATCTCACTAGGGACCTGAAGGCCCTTGAGAGGCTCGACCAGGAACGCCCTTCACTTGCCCATAAGCGGAACCTGGCTACCCTCCGTGGTCAGCTGCGGGCTCATTGCACCAACAAGGCTGAGGGTGCTCTGCTAGCACTGAAGCAGCGCTATTACGAGGGGGGCGACAAGGCGGGCACGGTCTTGGCTCGGTGCCTGCGGAAACGCGCAGCTAAGGCCCACATCGCTAATATTCATCTTGGAGACGGCACCCACGCGACCACGGAAGCCTCTAAATGCGCCGCATTCCAAACATACTACTCTCTATATGCCCCTGCCTCGCCCTCCCCAGACCTGATACGGACTCTACTTGATGCCTGCCCCTGGACCCAACTCAGTAGCTACCATGCCCAGCAACTGGAAGACCCAATTACTTGCGAGGAGCTCGCTGGGGCCATGAAGGACCTCCCCATCGGAAAGTCTCCGGTGCCGGATGGTCTTCCCCGCTCTTTTTACCGCATGTTCCTGCCGCAGCTTCGAAAGCACCTCGTCCGTCTCTTTAACTCCTTCGCCACCGACGCTGGTCCTTCCCAGTCTATGGGGCTGGCGGAAATTGCTCTCATTCCTAAGCCGGGCAAGGACCATGCACTTTGCTCATCCTACCGTCCCATAGCATTGCTCAATACGGACCTGAAGATCTACACAAAAATTTTAGCCAAACGACTAGATCCGCTTCTCCCCAGCCTCATTGAACCGGACCAGGTCGGCTTCATCCGCCATCGCCAAGGTGCGGACAATGTACGACGTATTGCACACCTGGTGAGCAAGGCCCATCACTGGAGCATCCCGGCTTGCCTTCTGTCGCTAGACGCGGAGAAGGCGTTCGACCGGGTGGATTGGACCTTCCTTCGGGCAGTCCTACATAAAATCGGGCTCGGCCCGTTAATGATAGCTCGGATGATGGCTCCTTACTCGTCCCAGACGGCCCAGGTGCGGGTTAATGGCCGGCTATCCTCTCCTATCTCGATAGGCAGAGGCACCCGGCAGGGGTGTCCCTTGTCGCCCTTATTATTTGCTCTCGTAGTGGAACCCCTGGCCATTTTAATCCGCCAGCCCTCCGACATCCACGGCATTCCCCTCGGAGGCCAACAGCATAAAGTGGCCCTTTTTGCGGACGATCTCCTGCTCACACTCTCTCAGCCTCACGTCTCCCTCCTGGCCCTCCTGGCTCTTCTCCGTTCATTCGAGTTGGCGTCTGGTCTTAAAATTAATCACGAGAAATCCTGGGCCCTCAACCTCACGATCCCTCAGGACGAGATTCCTGTGCTCCAGGCCTTAGTTCCCTATCAATGGGCCTCCCACTCCATACAATACCTTGGCCTACAGCTCACCCCCACTCTCGCTTCATGGTCCCAAATTAACTGGCAGGAATGCCGGAAGTCGGTTCTTGGGGACCTTCGAACATGGAAATCACTTACTCTTTCCTGGCTGGGGCGGCTCCACGCAATCAAAATGTCGGTGCTTCCCAAAGTCCTGTATCTCTTTCAATACCTTCCGACTCCCATCCCGCTCCATCAGATCAGCAGCCTCCAGCGAGACATTACCAGGTTTGTCTGGGGAGGGCGCAGGCCGCGTTTCTCCAACAAAATCCTCATGTCTCCTCGCGATAGGGGCGGGCTGGCTTGCCCCAACCTCTTGGAGTACTATTGGGCCTCGCACCTCCGCTTTATATCGGAGTGGATGGCGTGGCAAAGCGAAAAGGTGTGGTTCCACATGGATAGGGCGGTGACTGGGAGATCCATCTGGGACCTCCCGTGGCAGCACCGGGCTTCGCGATCGCGCAGTGCCTACTTGGCCCCCCCGACTCGGACGGTACTTGATATCTGGGATAAACTTGCAATCTCTAAGGACCTCACCACATTCCCGTCCCCTTTCACCCCTATTGCCGGGAACCTTCAGTTCCCACCGGCAGTATGTCCCCTAGTGTTCTCTGACTGGCTTGACGGTGGGTGTCGGACCATTAGGGACCTCTTCCTGGGCGACGCCTTTAAAACTTTTGATCAGTGTAAGGCAGACTTTCACCTCACGGAGGGAGTTCGATTGCAATATATCCAATTGCGACATTGGATACATACCTCCTCCTGGACGCAGGCAGCTACTCGACCACTTACGCCTTTTGAGCGCCTAGTGAGCGCCTTCGACGACTCTAAAGGGCTCATATCCCGCACTTATCACATATTGCAACATCCTCCACTCACTACTCCCCATCTCTATCAGCGCAAATGGCAAACGAACATTGCCTTGGAAGTAGCCCCCGCCCAGTGGAATCGCCTATGGCTGGATATCCCGAAGGTCTACCGCTGCATCTCCCTGCGGGAGACCGCCTATAAGACCATGACCCAATGGTACTATACGCCTCTCAGACTGTACAAAATGTTTCCTGCGACATCCCCTTTATTTTGGAGGTGCTCGAGCGCCACGGGCGACTTCCTCCATATTTGGTGGTCCTGTTCTTTCTTGACCTCATACTGGAAGGAGATCCTTAGCCATATCAAAGAGGTGCTTGGCTTTCCCCTGCCTGCCACTCCTGCCACAGCTGTTCTAGGCCTCAAACCTGACAATCTGCGCGCCCTCACACGCAAAGACTGGCACATTTCCCTCCACATGCTGGGCGCTGCCAAACAGCTCATCGCCCTGTACTGGAAAAAACCGGAGACCCCCCCAATCACTGTTTGGTTTACGCGCCTATGGCACACTGTCTCCATGGAATTGCTCACTGCTCGCCTACAGTCCCGTGATTCCCACTTCACGAAACTGTGGCAACCACTTGTCACCCATCTCTGCAAACTGGAGCACGCCCGCTTCCAGCCCCCGAAACTCCGAGCCCTACACCTATTTGAGGACGCAGTCTACCCCCCGGACACAGAATAGACCCCTCCCTGTATACCATTCGTTATCTCTCGGGGCTTAGCGCTTCCTCCCTCGCCCACTCCCACCTCTTTGTCTCTCCTATTTGTTTCTCTTCTTCTCTACCTCTTCCTTCCTCTCTCGACTTGCCATCTGCTCTTGCCATATGTATGACACGTATTGGCACCTACTCTCAGACGCGGCCGGCCCACATTGGGTTGTAGGCGACTTGCTGTGTGATCCGCATGCCATACTGTTTAGTGGTGCTTCATACTACTACCTATCGACTGCCTGTCTACCCTACGCGGCCGGCCCTACACATAGGGTTGTAGGCGAAACGCTGTGTCAACGAGCAGTCCCCCTGTTCTCTCTTTGCAAAATAAATAGTTTGAACAGAAAAACTAGGTCGTCCAGAGCTGTTTTACACAAAGTGCTCTAACCCCAATAATGTGGAAACACCATTGCTATTAAAACCACGTATAAGGCACACTGGTCATGTATTTTGGCTTACAGAAGAGGCCTTGCTACCTCTCCTGTAATTCATAATGATGTTGGCAAAGTGCTGACACATACTCTCAGAGTAGCTGTCTGATTTTCATGAAGAAAACATGTGCCAGGGCAAATAGTACCCCTGGGGAGCCACAGGTGCAAATAGTCCCGCTGGGGAGCCACAGATGCAAGCCACTATGTTCTAATATCATTGAGACATTAGGGCACAGTTACCCAGATTCCAGGAAGGGGACTCCGGGAAGGGGAGACACTGATCCTGTGACAGGGAAACAGACACTGAGCCAAGAAGAGGGACGGAGAACTCAGGGCACAGACACAGCAAAACACTAGCACGGCAACACAGCGACAGGTGCAGCAGAAAACGGGCACTGTGACAGGGAAACATAGATGGTAAGGTAAGGAATATAAGAATGCAGATATTGTGATGTTGAGTCATGAGCAGGAGGAGAAGGAGACACAGATGGTGGGGGAGGAAAACAAACATGGACAACAGGCTAGCAAGGCAGAGACTGGGGCACAGAGAACACAGACACAAAGGTGGAAACAGAAACACTGGTCCAGGAAAACATGAATTGCAGGAGAGAAAGACAGAGACATTGAGACAAGGAGACACAGACTCAAGGGCAGGGAGACCTGGGCTGTAGGGCCAGAACATATAATCTCTGGAAATGGAGATACAGACAGGGAAAAACTGACTCTTGGGATGTGGATACACAGACACCAGGGCACAGAGACATAAATGCAAGGACTCCAAAGCACAGATAGTGGGACAGAGTGACAGGGTAGACGTTGATGATGGGACAGGAGAGATTAGCACTATGAAAGCGCACACAGACTTTGAGATATAGAGACACAAGCCCTGATAAATCCTGATGGTGATACATAGCCAGGGAAATGAGGACATCAAGACAGAGTGAGACAGGAATTGAGGCAAAGGAACAAAGCCATGGGGACAGGGAAGCACAAGCACCTGGACAGAGGTAAGCTGGCGTTGGAATTTGAACCTGGATATCAAGGCAAGGAGACACAAACAGCATAAAGGATGATGAAGGATGGTGAAGTCAGGTGATTGTGGAGGGTGATACAGTTGAAATCAATTCAGAGGAACATTTTGTGCAAGGATGAGGGAGGTTTAGTGGATCAAGGATACCACTGATGGGTAAGGAAATCTTTGTCCATGCTTGGAGGGTGAAGGTGATATAAAGGAGGGGAAGAGCCTCCAAATGAGGAAAAGTTGATTGTTATGCATTTTGAATAATACTATTTTATACTTTGAATTATGAAGGGCTCGAAGTAATGATTGTCCCCTATTATCTCCCAAAGCTACATTTCCTGACTTCAGAAGACTTGGATGGAGTTCAAACTTGTGACAAGATGCAGATTTCAATATAACCTGCTGAGCTATTTTGTCAACATATGGAAAAGGTTCTTAGAAAATGTATTTCAGTATTCACTCGATGCAATCAAAAAGTAATTTTTACATATTGCATATCTGCTAAGCAGCAGATGTATTCGGCTACTTTAGGCTGTTTATTCAACAGAATTTCGGATCCTCTGCTTTGCAGATTACATTTTCATTTTAACATTATATATGACCTTAATAATCCCGGCATGGAAAGTGCTGTTGGCTAACAGTCCAGCGCTGGCTAAAGGTTCAACCCTAATGTTGCACATGGTAACTATACAATCAACAAAACATTGCACTTTCAAGGACCGGATCAGCCTAACTAGTGTTGCTCACTCCTGTCTCTCAGTGCTGATCCATATTTCTCCTCCTCTAATTGTCCAGCTTACTTAGAAAAAGACCTTGCACAAATCATGTTTCTCACTCCTCCTTCACAGCTGCTTAGCAGCCATGTGTCATACTCCAAAATACTTGACTTTTTAGCCAATGGCACTTTGCATCTGTGATTTTTTTTTTAGATGATACTTGTAATGGTAAATGGAAACTACAAACCCCACAATGTAATATTCTGTGGTTAAAAAGCCAGGCTGAGGACAAGTGGCAGATCTATGTTCTTTAGGCATCACTCCACCATGTTTTTAAATGGGGCATTATGCACATCAATGATGAAATGTTCTAATTGATGTATAGCATGAGTCAGTCCATACTGCATGAACCATGCTTGCGCTATGTTACATCACTCCAAAGCAGGTACTATTAGTGACTTCCTACTGCAACATCTACTGCTAAAATTAGAAAGACATTCAGATGATACGTCTTTCTTAACTGGAGTGCTTTTGTTCTTTTTCCACCCAGAGCTGCTAAGTGACCCCATGATATGTTTTGCGAATGCAGGCTGATTAGCCAACAACCATTTTTTCATCCTAGGATTTTTCATTCAGCGTTAGAATTAACCAGTCTGGAAAAGCCTATTGCCTTAATGGTCAGCCCTGACTTATGATTTGCACAGGACACGGGGCTATTTGGTAGCTTTATGTATCGCTGCTGTTATATTTGTCACCACAATCAATGAGGTGGCTGTGAATCTCAGAGCTGGGCTGGTGGGGCTGTAAAGAAACACTTCCCCTGTGTGGACATTAGTATGTACTCTTATTGCTTAACTCGGGCTGGCGGGTTATGGGGATGGAGCCATTTAAAACAAAGGGGGGTATGGTTTGCTGGTAAATCTTAGACCTTCACCCTCTTAATATGCACCTGAGTGTCTGTAAGCATCACATTAAGACCTCTCTGGATTGGCTCTAATATTGCGGAGAAGGCCTCTTGGACTGACCTCTGAACCAAGCTCCTTGTCATCCTTCAAAAATGGTCTTGAAGGACTAGTGGTGATTGGATCCAAAATCAAAGCATGCACTCTCCAAGTCCAGTATGACCTTTCATAATATTCTTTTTATTTCTGGTGTTAGCCAACATTTTTGATTTTATTAAAATAATATATTTAAAATGTAGTTTCTTGTCTGAGCTTTCAGTCGGAAATCTACATCTTTTGGTCTGTTGCTGTCTCATTCAAATTTAAATTTCACCCACTACAGCATACAGCATGGGGCAATGAGCCAGCCCGTTTCAGCCATTGACTAACTTCTGTGAGTGACTGCTTTCTGCTCTTTCACAAGGAGCATAACTGCACACAAAACAGTTATCTACAGTGCCAGGGACTACAATGGCAATGTGTGCTTTTTAAGACCGAAAAACGATTTAGCTTTTTTCCCAATGTTTAGTTTTCAATATTAGCGATGGCCCAGTAGCTCCCACAAGGATGTTTTATAAAATAAAAAATAAAAAAACAATAATTGACAAAGCCAAAGGGCTGGCAGCACATGCAGACCAACTTGCTTTGCCAATGTTTGTTTTAGATTGCTGACAATATCCTACCTATTCTACAGTAAAATGACTTACAAGGATTGGGCTAATTGTTTAAAGGTGCTACTACCATAATAAACTCGCTTACAGCTTATGACACTAAGCATGCATGGAAGTGAGACTCGTTAACTGCACAACACCAAAGAGGAATGCAAGCTCCCCCCCACCCCTCCCCCTCCTCCACCAGCAGCTGCAGCACCCTCCCTTGTACTGTTTTCCACTATGAGGGCTTGCTCCAGTGCAAAGGAACCGGCACATAGCACACTCCGCTTCCCCCTCG
The DNA here is from genome assembly GCA_963921515.1 of Calotriton arnoldi. NCBI lineage: Eukaryota > Metazoa > Chordata > Amphibia > Caudata > Salamandridae > Calotriton > Calotriton arnoldi. The sequence goes on along the minus strand of CAWUFW010002676.1, from coordinate 1,968,888 downwards.
GCCTCTGAATCAGAAGGGACCTGTGCCCACCCCATCACTGAGCTGGCCTTCAGGAGAGGTCGGCGTGCCTCCTAGTCAATGCTGAGAGGTGGTGTGGAAAAGCAACCACTGCACGAGGGAGACTGCAGGAAATCCGAAATTATGTCATGGTGCTGCCTGCACCAACTTTCAAAAACTTTAGTCCAACTAAAATTGGACAATTTCCTTCACTGTATTAACTCTCATAAGATAAAATAGCTTCTGTCAGTATTAAAGTAAAGCATTCTGCGCCCCTACAGTCTGACATAAAATGTATTTCATTTAGATGTATTTGTTGGATTGTACTTAAACTGATGGAATGCGTTTAGAAAACCTCAAGCACGTGGATCTGGTCCCTACAATAGGAAATACATCTGACCATATATAATTCCCTGATGAATACCGAATTACGGGCTCACATCCATTTCTCATCTGAATTGTTGGTTTTTAGATTATTTTGGCAGGAGTATGATGCCCAGTTACCCAATTAAATTCTGCCTAGGACATTTCTTATATTTTATCTTTATAGGTTAATTTATTTTGTTTTGAGAATAAAGGTATGGCCTTTGGCCAGTGATAAAGATACAAAGGTATCTTGTTCCCCTATAAATCTCTGCATGAACTGAAAAAAGCCGAAGTTCACCGAGCCAACTCTTATCAAGATTACAACCATGGAAGTAATGATGGCTACCTTTTGTGAGATGAGTACCATTTAACCAGGTAATGGTAACACATGTTTCCACGCTCAACACTTGACACTCCAAGGTGGGGGCGGTTCTCTTTGCTGGGAGCAAGCATCATCATTCCATTCAGTCCCCAACCATACCATACCTTTCTACCTACCTCCTATTCTGAAAAGCAATGCAAAGATGCATGACTGATTTCAAATTCCTCCACGGGTGTTTGTGCATTTTGCTCCTCTGGTAAATAATCATTTCCATTCATGCAGTAGATTTAGTATGCGGAGTATACTAAAAAAACTAATGCCAAGATCCACTGAGCAATGAAAGTAACAATTTTATTACGTCCTTCTCACCCCAGTCCTTACATCGAAAGGTGTATCTACATCCTGGAGACGGCACCCTGTTATCGACCTAAATAAAAAATGTTTTTTGAATGCCTCTGTTTTTTAGGTTTTGTAAGCTCAAAGATTACATGCATAGATCAAGAAAGGAAAATGACGCCATTACAGGTACAGTATAGAACATCAAATCATTACTGTCTTATGCCCGTACGTACGTGGGGGTACTGCAGGCTCCATGTGTCCTTATCAGCCCTCCCTGTATCTTGTCCGCTGTCCCATAGTTTCATTGGGCATCCCCGGGGTTCGTAGATCAGTTTCTGGCAGATGCAATATAGATCCATACATGTCCTCTAATCGGAACCCGTCGGAGGTCGGCTCGTCTGCAATGTGGAGCGATGTCTCTCTTCCCAACTACAACCCCCAATCTAACTAGTGCATTTTCGTCATGTGTGAACCCCCCATCATCCACTATGTTCAAGAGTGCCATTTTCAGGATAAAATTGAGCGGTCTGCTACACGCGGCGCTAAGGGCTCGTTATATGGAATCCCAGAAGGGACGGATTATGCAACAACTCCATGAAATGTGAAAAAAAATCACCTTCTCCTGATATGCAGCGGATACATTTGGTCGTATCCGCTGCATCCGCTGATTCGTGCGCCATTGCTGGTATGGGGTCAGGTAGATGCGATGTAAATATTTGAACTGAATCAGTCTGAAACATGCTGAAATTTCCGCTTCTCGAGGAGCCATGCATGCCATTGCCCATTCAAAGTCATCGAGGGGGACCAAGTCACACTTCCACCTGCTCTTTAAGTCCAGAAAGGAGTCTAGGGTGTTAATGACCAGCGTCTTGTAAATGGTGGAAATTTGGCCCTGGCTCGGCAAGCAGGTCATTGTCAGTTTGGCCTCTAGTGGGTTATGATTGGGAAGGTTAATCATATCTGGAAGATAGGGGCTAAGCGCGTGTCTACGTCATAGATAAAGTAAAATTGAGCGTTGTCTAGCCCAAATTCTGCCTAGAGATCCTGGAAGAATATTATCCCCGTAGGGCCAACTGGGTGTCCCAAGGAAATGCCCAGGGAGTCCCATTCTGCCAGCTCCTTCAAAATAGTGATCTGAGACAGGCGAGTGCCATACCTTAGCGAATATTGTCCCTCCCACGTAAGGTGCCAAAGCAAGACCTACCAGAGTCTCAGCACCGTCCCTGCGGCCACGTGTGTAGTCTCAGCTGCTTTGCCTCCATATAGGTAGTGTAGGGGAAACCTCTCTTCCAACAGCCAGCACTTCGGGCTATAGGCAGAGTCATCAGTGGGACCGTATATCCTGTCATTTTAGAACCGGAAGATGAGACCTCATAATAGGATGCCACATCCACCATTGCCAATCCACCATCATCAGTTGACTTAGAGCACTTTGCAAAAGCTACTCTATGGAGAGTCGACTGGATATTATTATTGCATTGTTTAGGCAGTGTATATTGTGCCTGATGGAGCGATGTGGCAAGAATCCGCTTGATCTAGATGGACTATGTCCCAGATTACAGTAACCAGTCTAGTAGCCAGGATGCTTGCTAATATTTTGGTTTCACTATTAATCAGGGAGATGGCCTGTATGAGCAACAAAGGAGTTCCAGTTAGTCGTTGAGATTACAATTCTTTACTGGGATGCTTGCTAGAGTTGGGATTCCCCCAGTACTGTCTGCTACGTTTGGGGCCTGTGGGATCTGTGTCATGGTTCATTACTTGGGCCGGTTGCTGGCCTTTCCTGCCTCCTTTTACTTCATGAGGTTCTCTTGTGATATTCCAGGCGTGGCCTTTCCCTGTTTGTGTACACTGCCAGGTTTCCTTGTGTTTATGGGACCGGGATTTTAGGTTCCCTGGCCCAGCCTATGGTACTTTTTGCCACCGACCCCCTATTGTTTGGTGTGGAGATTTGTAGTGGACCATCCTCTGAGCTTGTCTGCCTGAGAATGTGTTGAGCCTGCTCTCTGGACAGTTAAAGGACAGTCTTACATCCCTATCTTTGTAATTATGTTAAAGGTCAGTGTTGTGCAAAAACTGGATGAGACAGGTGGGGAGAGGTACTAAACTGGGGAGGAGAGAGCAACACCTTATACTCGTCTAAGATACACACTTACTTAAAACACCGTAGTGACTAGATTATATTTCTTCCCTACACTTGCCTGATAAAGCAGGCCGCTAAAGGATCAAAAGCAAATGGAGAAGTCAATTATATGCCACAAGCTTTTGCTTCTAAGTGAGGGAAGCAATGGTGTGGATTAGACCAGGCATTCCCTTTATAGCAGAGGAAAGCTTAATTAACACAGAAGAATAGTTATGTAATCAGTAAAGGGAATACAGGGGTCCAAGACATTCTAATGGGAAGTATAAATGGTACAGAGATCAGTTGGATTGCTTGAAGAGATTAACTCTATAATAACTAAAAATCCCCATGCACCTGTGATATTAGGAGATAAATATTATTGTATAGTAGATACTGGCCTTGATAGATCACATCCGCCATTACCTAATATACCCATGGAAAAGATAACGTGAGGTTTTTATAAATGGGCAAATGATTGGAGCCTCATAGACACCTGGAGACATAAACACAAGCTGGACAGGGAATATTCATATTATTCACTGGTAGATAGCTCACATGTCAGACAGGAATGAATTTTGTGTACAATGGCATTTGGACACAAGTATGTGCCCTCAGAATACCTGGGAAACACCCTCTTGAACAATATCCCACTAATCAACTTACTGACAGGTAAACTCCTGCAAGACCCTCACGGAGACTACAAAATGCCCTGCTTTAGATAGAGCATTTTGAAACTCTCAAAGGGATTCCATTATGAACTTTTTTGAAGGCAAATCAATGAATAGCTTCAGACACTTAGCTCGAATGGAAGGCATTTAAAATCACAGTGAGTGGCCACTTCATCTAAGAGATGGTATAGGTCTGGAAAAAAGTTTGAGAAATAATTGGCTACTCTGGCAGAGGCTCACATAGATTAGAACAAGAGGTGACACAAGACCCTACAAGTGAGACTACGCTTAAGGCTGAGAAAAAGAAATACACAACAATTGTAGACAGATTGAGATGTCTGAACTACTTCGAATATATGGCCAGGATACACAGTGAGGGAAATTCATCAGGGAGGATTTTGCCCTGGCGAATCAACCCAGAATCAAGAGGCTCACCGGTACTATAGTTTAACATCAAACATGGTCAAACAATATTCACACAAGTGGATACCAATAATGCCCTCCTACAGTGTTACTCAGTACTCTACGGGGAAAGAGAGAGAACCTAGAAGCAGACATAGTACAAGCCTACTTAGACCTAGACAGGGCACCAAGGAGGACGATCTCAGAAGAAGCATGGAAGGCATTGAATGCTCTGGCATACTAGGGGGAGATGAACAAAGCCCAAAAGGAGATGACCAAGGGGGAACCTCCAGGCACAGATTGCCAGACAACCAGGTTCTACTTGACCAATACAGACCTCCTAGCTCTGCAATTGGTCAGAATGTATGCAGTAGTGGCAGAAGGGGGGAAACTCACTGCCATGAGAGTCGTTGATAGTTTTGATACTGATTCTGAGGAGAGACCCTTTGGACATAGTATCTCATTGAGCCCTCTACATGTTAAATCTTGACTATGCATCTCTCAGTAAAGTACTGTTGAAAAAAGTATATCCCTGTCTGTTATCAATGCTATCAGATGTACGTGAGTGCATGGGGTTAGGACAGTAATGGGCAAAACAGGTCAACATGTTGTATGCCGGACCAACTGCAAGAGTGAGAACGGGCAGAGCCATTTCCGTCTGTTTTGAATCTCTTGCCTTGAACTATCTAAGGAGCCTTTTATTTAGATTATATGAACCAATGTTACACTTTGGTTTTCTAGAGACAAGGTGACTGGTTTGTGACTTGAGGTTCAACATTTGGGGGAGTTTGAAAGCATTTCAGAGCTTAAGGTGAACTGGTTAAAGACTTGTGCCCTCCTAATATTTGGTTGAACCCCAACAATTAGCTCAATATAAAGTTACCTGGGAACAATGCTCATTACGTTTTCTTAGAGTGAGAGTTTTTCTCACTGTGGTACATCTGAGGGAGGGAAATCTGGGGAAGGCACTTGAATCACTCAGAGGTTGTATTGAATCCTGGACTTCCCTGATTCTGACAGCGCTTGGCAGAATTGCCCTGGCCATCATGGTTATATGGTCTAGACTCCTCTATTTTATATTATATTACCAGTGTGGGCACCCCAGGGCTGTTTCAAGGAAGGTAATCTTCTTTCAATTAATATAATATGGGGAACGGTAGACATAGGTTGGCACTGGACAAGTTACAGCTACCAGCAGCCAAAGGATGTCTGGGGGCTCAGGATTTTGGCCTGTTCTACCTCATGCATAATTACAATTAGTAGCAAGGTAGTTAGATGGGGATAATGTAGAAGATATAAGCTGGGCAGAACAGTTGGGGACCAGAATGTATTGATCACAAAACTAATAAATCATCACGAAACTGAGGAAACCCAGCCGTTGCTAGTTACAACTGCACTTAAATGCTGCAGGACATGTCGGCAGAAAGCAACACACTCACCTTTGTAAACCCGCTCTTTTTCTGTCAGGCCTAGAGCACATAAGAACTGCAGGAGGGAAGTTTTGATTGGGGTTGGGATAATGACATCTGGAGATTGCTTTGAGGCGAGGGAGATGAAAGCAATGGAGACAGTTAACCCCTTGGGTGCGCAGGACGGAATGGGTCCGTCCTGCGTTACGGTGCTCATGTGCCGACGACAGAACCATTCCGTCCTCAGCACATGACCACAAAATCCCTCTGCTGAAGGTTTTCCTTTTTGTTTTTGAGCCTCGGGAGCTGGGGAAGTGCTTCCCCAACCTCCAGAGGCATTTTTTTTTCAGTGTAATGACGTTTGGCGCATGGCGTGCCAACATCATTACATTGAAAGTGAAATGAGCTGATCCGTTCTTTTCACTTTCACTGATTCGGTGCTCGCGGGGCTATCTCAGCCCCCCAAGCGCCGAAACACATGGGAGAGGTATCGTTGGAAAGGGGAGAAACTATCCTTTCCAATAGTACCCATCGCTAGTGGATGCCCAAGCAGGGATCCAACACTAGGCACCAGGGAGGGGAGAGCGGCCCCTTGCCAAGGGCCTTTGCTCCCCCCCCATATTTCAATGAACATATTCAGTCTTTCTGCCCCCCACAGGGGCAGAAACTACACTAGGCACCAGGGATTAAATTTTTTTTAAAGCATAGAAGTGGGGGCTGCCCAAAATGGGCATGCCAATGCCCCCACCCCACAAAAAACAAAAAGGACAGTCTTTTTGCCCCCCCGAGGGCAGATGGGGGTTATTACCCCGATCTGCCACCGGGGGGGGGGGGAGAAAAGCCCACTAGGCAACAGGGAATATTGTTTTTATAAAAGAAGGGTAGTGGCTGCCCGCAATGGGCATGTCAATGCCCCCGCACCCCCAGGCCCTAATAATAACATTCTTTCTGCCCCACGGGCGGGCATATGGGGGTTATTACCCGGATCTGCTCCCCGGGGCATGCAGAAACTCCAATAGGCACCAGGGATTTTTTTTTTTTAATGCGTAGGCATGGGGGCTGCCCAAAATGGATATGCCAATGGCCCCAACCCCCAAACACAAAAGGGACAGTCCTTCTGCCCCCACAAAGGGCAGGTGGGGGTTATTACCCCCGAGCTGCCCCCCAGGGGAGGCAGAAAGCCCACTAGACACCAGGGATTTGTTTTTTAAAAGAGTGGTGGGGGATGCCAGAATGGGCATGCCAATGCCCCCACGCCCCCATAAAAATGGGCACTGTCTTACTGCCCCCCGGGGGCATATAAGGGCAATAACCCCCGATCTGCTCCCTGGAGGGGCAGAAAGCCCACTAGGCACCAGGGACTATTTTCTTTTCTTAGTGTAGGGGTGGGGTCTGCCCAGAATGGGCATGCCAATGTCCCCACACCTCCATAACAAATGGGCACAGTCTTTCTGCCCCCAGGGGGGCATATCCTGGAAATAGCTCCCGATCTGTCCCCCAAGAGGGAGCAGAAAGCTCACTAGGCACCAGGGACTATTTTTTTCCTTGTGCAAGGGTTGGGGCTGCCCTGAAGGGGCATGCCAATGGCCCCCCAAAAAATAGGCACAATCTTTCTGCCTCCCCCTGTGGGACAGATATGGGCAACAGCCCCAATCTGTCCCCCTGGGGGGGCAGAAAGCCCACTAGACACCAGGGACTATTTTTACTTTGTGCAGGGGTGGGGTTGCCAAGAATGGGCATGCCAATGCCCCCACCCCCTCCCTAAAACAAATGGGTTATTACACCCGATCTGCCCCCCCCCCGGGTGGGGGCAGAAAGCCCACTAGGCACCAGAGTTATGTTTGTGGGCATGTCAGGGAGCGACCACATAACCAAGGGTCGCTCCCCTTTTTTTAGGCACACATTTTAGCTGCTGCTTTACCCCTTGGGGGCAGATCAGCGACATGTTTAGGCTCATATGACCCCAAGGGTGGCAGAAAACCACTAGATACCAGGGAAAGTTTGTGTGTGTGTGTGTGTGTGTGTGTACTGGAGGTGGCTAACGGTCTGCATGTACTGGCGTTTGGCTGGCTGTGTGTGTTCTGGCATTTTGCTGGCGGGGTGTGTGTGGACTTGCGCCTGGCTGGTGTTGCGTGTGGACTAGTGCTTGGTAGCGGTGTGCGTGGACTAGCATTTGCCTTGTGGTGTGTGTAGACTGGCGCTTGGCTAGCGGTGTGCGTGGGATGTTCTTGGATGGCGGTGTGTGTGTATGGCACTTGTCTGGCTATGTGCATGGACTGGTACTTGGCTGGTGGTATGGGCAGACTGTCACTTGGCTGGCGGTTCAGCTTTAGGATCCCCCAGCTTTTTCTTACCCAGAATCCACTACTCCATAAGGTGACTGACCCAACGTCGAGAGTGAAGCCGGCTACCTTCAACTGCGACCCGGCCTGGATTTCAGGTTCATCCCACTGAAAGCTTCAGAACTCCAGATTTCCAGGATTTGACTGAGGCCTTGCAGAAAGTCAGGCCGCCGAACCCTCACCAAATCCAGCCTGACAAAGTGCCTTGCTCGATGTCAAGGGAAAAAGCTCCAGGAAAACAACTAAGTTTGAAGGTAAAATTTTGGTAGAGGCCTCCTGCTTAGTGTATCCGACCGGGGCTCCATCGCGGTCAGCCTCAAACTTTGACTTTGTCCCAGTCAAGCCCGACCAGATGTCCTAAAGTGGCGCTATATATTTTTAAACACTAGAAAGTGTTTATCTTTAAAAAATTCATATCTCTACATTAGAATATTGTTGTTTTGGTATCTGTTCACAAAAATATAATCTATTTTAATAAATTGGAGTTGAATTTTTATTGTGTGTTGCATCTTACTTATTTATTGTATTTTTTGCTTTTACATGCTTTACACATCTGTCTACTAAGTTACGCCTGCCTGCTTGTTGAGCAAGGGAATAATTTATTGAGACCTTGACTGGCCCTTTTATTGTGTTTTGTAGCCTTATTACTAGTGGTAAGTCACTACTTATCACTACCAATAATCCAATTCCCAACACCTGTCAGCATAATTTGAAAGACAAGTCCTCAATTTTGTGATCTCCTGAAACATCTTCAGGATCCTGCTATGCTTAATTGATTCTAATGAATATACGCCTGGGAGTAACTCCATAATATCTAAATGGCATGGGTTGGAAACTTTGTGTAACAAATCTACATCTGCCTTCTGTGATGTTCCTACACTCCCCACTCTGCAGTCCTTACATAGTCTTTGCTGCAATAGGTGTCTTCCACAGCTGGTCCTTTGTGTGGTTATCCACACATAGGCCTCTGGTGGCTCCTCTGGGGATATATGGTTCGGGCTGCAGGAGTGTAAGACCCCAGGTTTCCCCTTCCTGGATCGGGCCCCACGGTCATTGTCCTGGCATGCAAAACAAAGAGATTCAGCCACATCATGGCAGTCTGTTCTGTGAGAAGTGATGAAAATGCATCTTTCCTGTCAGAGAGATAAAACCTTTCTAAATGACGGATTTATGTTGCAAGTGGAGAGTTGCCCCATGAAAAGGCATCTCCCGGTCTCATCCTGTCATAACCATTTGGGCAGAGACAAAGAGAAATATGGTAGATAGAAATGTGACTGTGCTAAAGGGCATGGAAGAGGACACGGAAGAGAGAAAAGAGAAAGGTAAGATGGGGGAGGAAACTATTAATAAGGGAAGGGTAGGGGAGCAGGAAAAAAATCAGTCACTTAAGGGAAGCAGAAAGAACAAGAGAGAGGAAAAGGACAGTACAAAGAGACATGTTAGAGGGGAGTGGGAGATAGATAGGGAGAAGGGAAAGACCAGAGGAGAAAGGGAAGGAGAAGGAACAGAGGAAGAGTAGACCACAGAGAGACGGGTGTAAGAGAGAGAGAGAGAGAAGGGAAGAGGGAGAAAGAGGGGGCTGGAGATAGAGGAGCAAGGCAATCAAGACGAGCATGACCAGGGAACTGGACACTACAGAAGAACTGGAAAGAGAGGGAGAGGGGAAAAGAAATAAGGAGAGGAAGAAGATAGAGAGATGGAGGAGGGAGGAGGGAGATAGGGGGAGGCACGAGAAAGATCAGACATTCAAGGTATGAAAAAAAGAGCAGGGGAAAGGTAGAGGGTTCTACAGAAAGACAGGTGAGGGAAAGAGAGAGAGAGGGAGTAAAAATGAAGATATTAAGAAGGAAATGAGAGGGGTCAGATGGGAAAGATGTGCAGGAAAAGGAGAAAGTGCAAGGTAGAGGAAGAGGACATTACAAACAGACAGATAGGAAAGAGAAACAGAGTGGTGGAAGAAGGAGAAATGGGGAGGAGGTAGATGGAGAGATGAATAGGAGGAAGACAACTAGAGAATGGGGTAAGAAAAAGGGCTGGGAAAAGGAAAAAGGTCACTGCAACGTGATAGAGAGAGAAACATGGATAAAGAGAGAGAGAGAGAAAGGAAGCAAGAGACAGGTGATTTAGAGAGACAAGAACATTATAGGAAAAGAGATGCAGGTGATAGAATCAGCAAGAGAGAAAGAGAGCTGCGATAATAAGGTTACTGAGAGAGAGAGAAGGTGACAGTAAGAAATAGAAGCCAATGAGAGACACCAAAAAGAGAGACAGATCATATAGAAAAGAGAGAGGAGTAAGATGTCCAACAGGAGAAGACAGACAAGGCAGAGGAGAAAACATATGAGATGGAGAGAAATAGAGACAGAGCAGGGAATATAAGAGACAGCCAAAGAGAGGAAGAGGATGGAGATGCAAGCCATAGAGCTGCAGCGAACAAGAGACAGAAAGCTAGCAAGGGAAACAAAATATGGAAGAGGAGAGATACGGGTAGATGAAGAAAGGCAGAGGGAAGCAAAACAGGTGAGAGATGGTTTAGATAGTGTATCTGAACTTAGTAGAGAACTGGAGGGGTTGCAGGCGGAATTTCAGGCACAGCTAGATAAGAAGATACAAGACAGATGGAAAGTGAGTAAGCTCCAACATTTTGCATACGGAGAAAGGTGTAGCTCACTGCTGGCCTGGAAGGCCAAAGCAGACAGGGCTAGAAGCACAATACGGAACTTAATCAGTAGGGAGTCAGGGGAATTGTTGTACTCTAATGCAGATATATGTGGAGAAGCCCGAAGCTTTATGAGCAACCTCTACAGCGATGATATACAACCTGGGCGGGAACGTATAGAGGCTTGGTTAAGGATGACGATACTTCCACAATTAACAAATGAACAGAAGAGGGCCCTGGAGGGAGAGATTACGGAAGAGGAGATCAGGGCACAGTGTAGGAGAATGGTAAGGAGAAAGGCAGCTGGACCAGATGGTCTCCCAGTTGAGGTCTACTCCCACATCATAGATATAGTGGCCCCAGTTTTAAAAGACCTATTCAACGAAATATATATAGATGGAGAAACTGCTCCCAGCTCTTGGTCAGAGGATAGGGTAACTCTAATCTTAAAACCGAATAAAGATCCGCAGAGAGTAGATTCATACAGACCAATATCTCTCCTAAATATAGATTATAAGATCTTCTCAGGAATTGTAGCATCACGAGTAGCAAAGGTTATAAAAAGGGGTTATCCACGCCGATCAATGAGGCTTTATACCAGGGAGGCAGCTAAACGAACTTACGTTTCTGATGATGGGGGTTGTAGATATGGCAGAGGGCCAGAATCTACCTCTGACTATTGTAGCTGTGGACGCAGCTAAGGCCTTCGACCAAGTGCATTGGGCATATCTTTGGGAGACCTTAAGTAGTTTTGGCTTCTCGCAGAATATTGTGAGGGTTGTGCAAAATATTTATAATCTCCCCAGGGCCAAGGTGTTAGTAAACGGAGAACTGTCGGAGTGGTTTAACATCTCAAGAGGCACAAGACAAGGCTGGCCCCTGTCTCCGCTTCTCTTCAATTTGTATATAGAGCCTTTCGCTAATTTGATCAGGGCAGATCCCACTATTCTTCCTTTTCAGTCCTCTGGGTTTGAGGCAAAATTGGCTCTTTATGCAGATGATTTGATTTTTTATACCAGCAATCCGCAAGATGCAATTCCTAATCTGATGGGGAAAGCAGAGAGCTTTGGCTTAATTTCAGGGTATAAGGTGAATGCGGAAAAACCGAAATAATGGAATGGAATCAGAGTTCGAGGAGTCAATGGGCTAAAACTCAAATGCATTATCTAGGAGTACTGATTACTCAGAAACTTGAGGATGTCCCTAAAACAAACTGGAAGAAAGTTAGCCAGGAGATAGGGAGTTTGCTGTTAAAATGGGCGAACCTACCTTTAAACATCTATGGTCGGGTAAATCTTATAAAAATGATTATTCTCCCAAAAATCACTTTTCTTTTTAATTCTATTCCTTTAACTTTTCGGAAGGAGGATATAGCCAAGCTCCAGGGGAAAATAGATAGTTTTATTTGGGCGTCAAAGGGTCCCAGGATAGCCTGGAAAAAGTTGAGGAGGAGGTTAGAGGCAGGAGGTTTGGCTTTAACCGATTTACTTGTGTACTGCTACGCTTTCCACTTCAAGAATGTTCGTATGCTCGCTAATAAGACAGATAGATCATCTATGGGTTTACTGTTTGAGGCAATGTTGGCTGATGTTTGCCAAGGCCAGCACCACTTCCTTTTCAAATATGGAGACCCAAAATCTTTCAAAAAGGTGAGGTTGAAGATCCTGAGGTCCACTTTAAGAACTTGGATGTACCTGCGGAAAAGACTGGGAGTCCCATTTTATTCATCACGGGCTCCGATCTGGGAATCCCCGGGCACCCCAGAATGCCTGAGAGATCAACTTAGCCAGCCTTTAAAATCAGGGGGGATATGCTATTGGGCAGATCTTAAAATGGGCTCAAGCCTAGTGAGTTGGGAAGTGTTAAGCAATTGCACTAAGGGACAATTGACAAGGTTTAAGTATTATCAATTATGTTCCTGGTGGGCAACACAAGACTGGGAAGGAGAGGAGGAGGATTCGAAGCTCGATCAGGTGATGAGAACTGATCATTGAGAAAAGGAAGTCTCTTTCTGGTATTGGGCCTTCCTGGAGACGGATGAGAAGATCGAAATTGAAGTTTCAAATCTATGGGGTAAAGAGTTTGGCGATGGAGATTTGAAGCAAATGTGGTTTGATTCATTTTGCATGTTACGAACAGTGGTAAAACCTGCATCGCTTAAACGTAATCATTTATTTACCACCCACAGAGTTTATTGGTCCCCAGCGAAGTTGTCAAAGATTACAGGCAATATCTATAACTGCCCAAGGTGTATGCTCACATCAGCGGATGACCTGCATCTGTTTATGCAGTGTCCAAAAATCGTTTCCTACTGGACCTCAGTTTGCGATTTTCTTGGGGAAGTAATTGGTAAACAGATTAAGGTAAGCCCTTGTCTTATATTCTTTGGACTTAATCAAGAGGAAGATGAGCAGATAAACACAGTTGGTTCCAAGTTTATCTTTTATGTGGTCTTGCTGGCGAGGCGTGAGATATGTAGGCTATGGAAATCTGAAAGCCCCCCCTTCCTTTGCTGAGTGTCTTAAAAGTATCATCTATACGAGTCAGTCCTATATGGCCTGTGACCCAAGGAGTAAGGACAAGATTTGGACATTATTGGTAGATTGGAGAGAGAAGGCGAGTGGGTCCGATGATTAAGCCAAATATGCTGTCGGTCTTGGCCTCTCCTGGGTTTTGTTTCTGGTCCCCGTCCGCGAAGGAGATGGAAGTGGAAACAGCAATATCCTTGTGTGGTACTACTCTTTTTCCCGTTTCTCTCCCCCCTTGGCTCCTGAGGGATAAGAGTAATCCTAGCAAGAGAGTTGGCAGAATGAGGACAAAAACAAAAAAAAACAGGTGAGGACACAAAAGAGTTAAAGAAAGCAAGTACATGTTTTTGTAGGACTAAATCCGGCACAGATTATATGCCTGATATAATGACCATGTAAAGTGTGACAACAAAATGATGAGCAGGGAAGGCCCGCCCATGATGGCAGCCCCACCTCTTTCCCACATGCATCCCAGGGTTTGAAGGTGTGCTAAGTTGAATCTGCCACTATGATCCACACCCTGAGAAAGTGAGTGAACGCGGCTGGCAGGCAGTCCATGACCAGCCCATCACTCTGCCCATCTGACTGTTATATATAGTTTGTACGGTTTAAAACACTGATGTAAAGCATTCTGTTAGACAGGTGGAGCCTGCAATCACAGTCTGCAAATATTTAGCAAAGCACTGTATGTCAGTGCTTAGAAACCAGTAGCCTACCCTCCTTCACGCTTACAGAGTGATTGACTGTCAGGTCATACGCTATTATTCACACTGTTAAGGTGACACAGAGTCAACCATGTCGTGGGAACCTGGACCACTGGTAACTGAGGATCACACGGGAGATGTAGTGAGATGGAGATGGTTGTATATTGTGGACATCCGTGGCCTGATGAGTCCCACTCTGTGTTTAATGCGGTCCCGGACATAAGGGTGGTAATTCCTGGCATACTGTGGGTATCTATAGAATGGTAATGCTAATACATAGTATAATGCTGGTCCTGGCAAAGTATTGGTAATTCCAGGTATATTGTGGGCATCTATGGCATGATGATGCCAACCCTTGGTAAAATGACCCTGGCATAAGGATGGTAATTCCTGACAGACTGTGGGAATCCATGGCATGATGGTCTACTCCTGGCATAACGATGCATACTATTGTTTACCCTGTATTTAATGACTACATTTATTCAATCATTAAATGATCGAATAAGCCTGGCATTCAGTTGATAACTCCGAGTATATTGTGGGCATCCGTGCCTTGAAGGGAGTAATCAGGATGGTGCACGTCATGGGCATAATGCTGGCCTGAGCACTATGGTGGTAGTTATGGGCACTCTGTGAGCAATGGTAATATATGGGCACACAAGGCGTACTCTCCGCGTGTGTGGCAGTAGTAAATGTATGTATTTGAAGGAAATGACAAGGTAATATTTGGGCACCAAACATGTATTTGCTAAACAGGAAAACGTGATGTTTCAGGACAACGAATAGAATTTTGCTTGGGGTAGTTAAGTTGAGTTTTTAAAAGTCTAAAGTATGTACTTGTTAGTAAAGCTTGCATATTTTTATAAGCTACCAAACTGTTATTTGATTGCTGATGATTACATTTGCAACTATATATTTGAAGCTGATATTTGATTGGACACTAGCCATGGAGTGTTCAATATTGGCCCATTACAGCAATGCCAAAAACCTAGGATAACCAGTGATTCTGTAAAAGATTCCCATTTAAATATATTGTATGGAAAATGCGTCTAGCCCTCCTGTATTATGCCAGAGATTACAAGATTTGTCTTTTTTTTTTTACTTTTCCACACACCTGTTCCAAAGATATTCTCTGTCATAACATATCTACTTGGAAGACGCATGATGAAAAAATTAAAGGAAGTTTTAAGTCGAAGTGGAGATAGATTCTACTACCCCAGTTGAAATATATTTTCTGATCGTACTGCACCACCTATGTTTTTTGACATTTTTTAGGGAACTGGCAAGAAAAATACACAATTTTGCCATCACCAGTAGTGCTTGGCACAACATCAATTGCTAGAACACCTTAAGAGTGCCCTACAGGAACCTATGGCTTTTTAGATAATTACTGTGACCATTGGACTAGCAAAAAAAACACTATTCAGCTCAGTTTAAAAAACAATCTTGGGGTTACAGGGAAAAAGTCTACAAATCACTCTTGTTCAAGTGGAGCACACCAAATTGGAGATGTTAATTACTCCTTGTCACTTTCAAACATCACTAGCCACTTTGTTATAGAAAATATATTGCTGGATACTTTATGATAAAATTATTGGTGCATTTAAAGGGCTTTAGGTGCATTTGTTGGGATTTAACAATTAATCATGCTGTACCAGCACTCGATACTGGAGAAGTTAGGATCCTCTTTGGTGGGCCTCACTCTTATATACCCCTCTGTTCTGGAAAATTATAATCTATTCCCACAACCCTCATTGGAGGGTTTTGGGTATCATGCAAACCCCTGTGACATCATTTATAAATTAGCATAAAAGCCTGTTAGTGTTTGAGGCTTCATCAATGAAAAGGCATAGTTGGACAGAGGTATACCCGCTTGAAATCCTGGTTGACTTGCAGCATGCTTAGGAACTCAGGACTTCACTCAGGCTGAAACTCTGGGATACTGGTCCGATCTCTGGGTAACATTGATATCCTGATGCTCTGCCAAGTTGTCCTTTTAGTGATCTATTATTGCATTTTTGTCGATATTGATATTCATGGTAGGACAGTAACCTTATAGTGCTGCATTGTGGGAAGCATAGCACTACACCACAGAAGAAAGCTACAAATAATGCGTTTGTGCTGGGGATGAAAGGAAGGGCACCAAGGACAAAAGTAAATATTTTGCAGGTCGTACTTATATTACTCACACCATTCCTGTTGACAGGAGTAAGATTGTTTCATGGTCCATTAATGAAGGGACTGGGAATAGCAAACGCTATCATGCTGGTTTAGAGCATGAATTAGAATCCCAAAACAAAAGTCACCACCACAAGTGCCCCTCCAGCCTTAACCAATTCCCCATACCTGTAACAAAAGACAAAGGTCTATTATCCATAAACTTTTAATCGAAGGTACTGCCCTTGCTAGTGCATACACCAGCAGTGACATACTTTCAATAGGCCAATAAACAGGCACTAACGTATGTGTATTGTATGCAGAGCACTTTGAGTAAGTCGCACCTTTTCAGAAGATTAGGAAAAGCAGAGTGAGTGATATTGTACTTAATAGCTCTTTTTCACCTGAGGGATAGCCTGGTAATTTAAATTAGGCCCAGATGAAATTTGTAGTGCAGTAGAGTAATCTAGTGAATTCCACGTTATGCTTGTTATGCAAAATTCCTAAAATTACGATATTAATCCATGTAGGAGCATAAAAACAGAGCGAATGACCAGAAAAACAGCGACTGTTGTATGTTCCGCTTGTGTTCTTATACACTTCTTTTGGCCTGAAATGCATCCTGGCTTCCAAAATAGGAACGAGGATGCATTTTGCACAAACATATAGCTCTAAATTCCAGTTGTGCTTTGAACGTAATTTCATGTCATTTTTTGCAGAATTCTTCGCAATTATGCAAAAGTCAGTTAGGTAAATGTGTTAAAGTAAACTAATCATTCTAAATAAAGCACAGACAAACACTCAGGAATCAAAGTTTATTTGCCTTAGCTGAAGCAAGAACAGCCAGCGACCAACTACACTGTTGGGGGTTACAATCAGCAGCGTTTCATACATTTCAAGCCAGATAGGGGCACATTACACTGAATACAGTAGGCATACAATAAATCTTTGTGGGTAGACGATAATCAGAAGACCCAGGGTGCACTGAAACTGCCTGCAAGCACATGCCGAGTACACACAGAAGCTAAAAACATCCTGCAGCTGGTGTTTGCATGTCATCAACAGCATGTACACAGTCTCATTCTCTCCACAGACACAGGCAATGTGATAACATAACTGCAAAATGACGTACAACTTATAAAATGGATGAACAGTTGTTCACAAAATGTATCTACCCACAATCCGCTCCTTTGAACAATTGTTCAACATTAATATCAGAATCAATCAATATCTATATGCAACAATTACATTTCCTTTTGGTCTAGCTGAATCATGGTACTCAAACAATGAATGTTGCGTGGGGTGGGGGCACACAGCCGAATACAGGCTTGACAACAAACAGGCAGACAACCAATATTTTAATGACGATGATCAATATGATCTACAGTGAAGTCCAACCCCATGTACCAAACAGTGAAGGAATGTCATCCCATATTGTACTTTCAGCAAAATTATGATACATTTAATTATTTGTGATAAGCATTCATCATTTGTATGGCAACGTTCTCATGATATTCTTTACTAGAATGCAGACCTTTCTCTTTAACATCGTCTTTAACCAGCCAGGTCGTTTGCCTTCAGTACTGCTCTCCCTCTGTTCCTTATTGTTCACCATCACTAGACTGTGAGAGGTCACCAGTACTTCACGGCTATGAACTCAAAAGAAAGTATACCATTGGTTGGGTTCAAAAGATGGACTTGGAATTGTATTTAGTGACACTGATAAAGGGGAAGAAGATGCTAAGTGAATTGGTCAGCCAACAGTTTTTCTGGGGAGGAGATGGTACCATGGTCTCTGCGGCATCAAGGGTTCAGGAGGGGGTATAACCCTGTCTGGTGTGTCGGTGGTGGATGTAGACGCTAGTTAAAAAGTATAAACAACCACCAGAATATACCAAAATGTGTTAATAGGGGTCATTTCAATGTAATCCATTTGGAGTTCCTCTAAGGGCATCTGTGGAGGGGCAAAATGTCCTTGTGGAACCTTTGTTCCCTTGCCTACATTGCGCTGGGCACAGGTCATACAGCATTGGCATATCAATCAATCATTTAATCAACCAAACATTATTTGTATAGCACTGCTAATCACCCATGAGGATATCCAGGTTCTGGGTAGCAGGGCTCAGTCAAAAAGCCAGGTCTTGAGTCTCTTCCTGAATCACGCCAGCGAGGGTGATGTATTGAGATGTAGGGGCAGGATGTTCCAGGACTTGCTGGGGAAGTAGGAGAAGGACCGCCCTCCGCTATGGCTTTGGCGAATGCACGGTGTCTGTGCAAGGGTGAATGCAATGGAGTGGAGGTCTCTGGACGGCTGGTGGAAGTTCCGGCGATGTTTGATGTATGCTGGTCCTAGGTTGTGGAGGTCTTTGTAGGCGAGTGCCAATATCTTGAATTGGCATATTTTCTGGACAGGGAGCCAGTGGACGTTCCTAAGGTGTGGGATGATGTGGGTTCATTTGAGCAGATTGAGGATGAGTCTTGCCACTGAGTTCTGTATTGTCTGTAATCTCTTCATGAGTTCAGTGGTGGTTCCTGCGTACAGTGCTTTACCGTAGTCAAGCTGGCTGGTGACTAGGGCTTGAGTGACGGTTTTCCTTGTGCCGATGGGGGAGTCATTTGAAGATTCTTCGAAGCATGCGGAGGGTGTGGTGCAGGCGGAGGAGACAGTGTTGATCTGTCGCATATCTGCTCAGCCATTCTCCATATTTTGCTGTATTCCCAAAACTGCAACACAGTATTGGTCAAGCGACCCCGATCCAAATGAGTGGGGCTGTGCACAGTCGCGGCTCCTGGAGGGAGTGCTGCGGGGCGGTGAGGGGCAGGGTGGGGGGTAGTAAACTCCGGCATACGGCCGAACGGAGTTAAGTACATAAATAAATAAATAAAACAAATTACATTGCGCGCGCTTCAACGCCAAATGGCGATGCGGCGCGCGCAATGTAATTTGTTTTATTTATTTATGTACTTAACTCCGTTCGGCCGTATGCCGGAGTTTACTACTTCATACATCGTCACCGCAGTCATTTGGGCTTGTGGTTGTCGCATGATGTCGAAGTAATTATTATTCTGCCTGGAGCTATTTTCCCCATGCTGCATATGGTCGGAAAACGACAGTTGGGATCTATCTCTGCCTCTACTGCTACCTCTCCCTCTCTGTCGGGGTGTGGCAATTCTCAAACCCAATGTCAGGGCTGCCATAGTATGGCATGTTGCTGGAGGAAAAGTGTTTCCTGGTCAGGGAAGGGCTGAACTGGTCCTCCTCTGAGCCCCCCCTTCTTCCCCGGTTTTGATATTGTTGCATCTGTTGTATTAGTACTTTATGTTTTAACTTCCTATGTTTCTTCTTCTTCCTCTCATCCTACTCCTGCTTTCATTTCTTTTAATGCTGAGCCTGAGCGCCTTTGCCAAAGTCTTATGTCCCCATGTAGGTTCATAAGTCTGTATGGCCACTCTATATCGGTCCCTCAAGCCATTCACAAAACATCCACTCAAGGCGAACTGTGCACTTTCCATGTCCATCGGTATCCCACTAAGTGTCATGAAAGCCTTTTGCATCTGAGAAAAATAGGCTGATACCTTCTCTCCAGGCTCCTGCTTGCATGCTATCAGGCCATGCCAATCCATCTTTTTGCAGAGCACAATCGTTTCTATCCTCTTTACTAAGCGATCAGCCAATTTCCGAATAGCCTCATGAGGCTCGGTCCCGGCCTCCCTGTCCTTTTCTTTCTGTACCATGGCGTTCCAATCTATCTCAAATACCTTCGCTGTCTTACTTCCTCAATTTGCACCATAAATTTGCAGGTAAAATAATTCTAAACATCTGTTTTATATCATCCAATGTCATGGGAGTGAACCTCAATGTAAGTTCTGTCTGGGAATACCATTCCTCTGTGTTTTCTCATATGTCGGGGTACTGAGTGGCAAAAGTAAGTGATTTCCGTGCATGACCACGGGACTTGTACATACATAGGTGGATTTGCCACTTTTAAGCCTGGTTACTGTCTGTTCTACATTATCTTGGGAGGACGATTGTTCCTTATCCTTTTGTTGTTGCACAGGGCATGGCACTCGCATTCATTTATTTGATCCAATATCTGGTCTGCCAATTTGGTAAACTTCAATAGATATGCCGTCTGGTCCGAGAGGGGTAAATGAGTATCTTATAAATGGTCCTCAGTGTCTTTAACATTTTGGAGATGGAAAAATTGAGGGTAGCCCTGACTTGGGGGGGGGTAAGCTATACACCAATCCTTACTCATATAATATATTTGGTCAAACACCATTAGCAGCTGGTGTTGCTTCATCCTAAAGTTAAAATTGGTGGTGAAACTATTACCATAGGTGTTTGCACCCTCTTTCATTATGGCATGATACATGTGTTCTACCCTTTCCTGTTCTTCTTTAGTCATCTGAGTATCTGATCCAAGCCTTCTTGTTTCATCGTCATCCCCTTCTGCCTCCAATAATCATTAATTAGTGGGTGCAGCTTCTAGGGTCGAAGCAGTATGGGAAGGATGTTGTTCAAGCTGCTGCACTGATCCTGTAGGAGTATAAGGAAGAGGTTCGGGAACTCTTAGTTAGTATATGTACTATCAGGGGGTATTCATCACCACTGGGAGCTTAGGTGACAACTGATGTATGATCTAAGGGTTTATAAACAAAAAGTTTTATGAGCTGACATCTCTGCTTCTCGTCCTATCTCTACCAATTTGTCTTCATTCTTTTTCGTTCCATAGGCTCGGGCTTTTCCCCTTTCTGTTCCCTCCCAGGGGACCCCATAGTTTCTGGCCCACGCATATTATTTCCAACAATGTAAGGCCTCATACTGAAATAATCAAATCTTTTACTGTCTTTCCCTAGCCATTAAACACTGTCGCAACACAGGCCTGGTTCGTTGGGATTCAGCTAAGCGGGCCATGTGTCATGAAGTGTCCCAGGAGACTCCATGGACTGCAACTGCTGGAAACCGGGCTCCCCTCTTTAGAGTCGTCAGGATCTCCTGGCCCTTCAACTGTGGCAGTTACTCCAACCTGGTAAATCCCAGGTTTTGGCACCATTTGTTAAAGCAAACTTCTTGTTCTAAATAAATCACAGACAAACAGAGTTGTTAGCAGTCAAGAAGCAATGTTTATTGGCTTTAGCTTGAGCGAGAACAGTCAGCGACTAACTGCACTGTTCTGCTGAGGGTTACAATCAGCAGCTTTTTATACATTTCGAGTCATGTAGGAGAACATTACACTGACGATAGTTGGCAAACAATAAATCATTGTAGTCAAACGATAATAAGGAGACGTACCCAGGGTGCACCGGGAACTGCCTGCAAGCCCATTCAGAGGAGACCCATAAGCTAAAAACATCCTGCACCTGGTATTTGCATGTCATCAACAGCACGTACACAGTCTCCTTCTCTCCACAGACAAAGAGCAATGTAATACCATGAGCTGCAAAATAGAAACGTATAAAATGGTGAACAGTTGTTCATGATCTTGCTACAGACATATCTCTAGATAAGCCGCGGAAAGGATGGAAAAGCCTGCTATGTAACATCCGATCCCTACCTAAACATTCTATGGAGATCTGGGATCTCTTGTCTTCAATACAACCAGAGTTGGGGTTTCTGACCGAAACCTGGCATAAGCCCCACTCTGTTCCTTCTATAGTGTTAGGTCTACCAGATGGTTACAAATTTATTAGACTTGACAGACCACTGAAGATAGGGGGCGGAATTGCCATTGTACATAAAGACAGCATCAGAGTTACTATATTGGATCAGCTCTGTAATTCTTTTATGGAAGTTCTAGTCTTTAGAATAGACATCTCCCCCCAAGTAAGTTGGAAGGGGGCACTAGTCTATCGACCCCCAGGGCCCTTAGCTGATTTCTCACTTCAACTTACTGAACTTTTAGCACCGTACGTGATTGCAGGCAGTAAGTTCCTATTATTAGGTGACTTTAATATCCACAGCGAATGCCCCTCTAACACTGATGCACAGACACTCCTGGCAGATCTAGGTCTCATGGGCCTATTCAAACTCAATGAAGGCCCGACTCATATAGCTGGCCACACGCTGGACATAATTTTTTCCAACTCTTCTGACATCGAATGCGATCCCCCCCAACAATTACCTTGGTCTGACCATTCGTTAATTGAATTCTTTATTAAGTGCCCAAGGGAATCGAAGAAATCTTATCTCGTCACCCTTCGCACTGGCAGACAGTGGAAAAAAATCACCCCGGAGAGCTTTCAAGCCTCCTTTTCTATGCCTTGGAACACAGTCTGACAACATAGAAAAAGCCTTGGCAAAATATAAATCCGCTGTCTCCACGACTATCAACCATCTCGCACCACTAAAACCCCTCCCAAAACTCCCTGAACGCCCACAGAATGCCTGGTACTCCCTTCAATTGCGAGTACAGAAACAACTATGCAGGAAAAAAGAGATGTTGGCGCATCTCTCATGACGAAAAGGACAAAGATTCATTCCTCGCCACTCTGTCCAGCTACCATAAAAACTTAAAAGCTGCGCGAAAAACCTACATAGCTTCACAACTAGCCCAGGCTGGAAACGCCCCCAAAATCATACATCACATTCTCCAGTCCTTTATCAACCCTAAGGCCTGTGAAAATTCCGAGGCACCCACACAAACGTTATGTGACAACATTGCTCTATATTTCTCTAAAAAATAGAGCTTATTTATGAAAAAATCATCTCCCCAGGACCTCAGCCTCTGACCCCACTAATATCTGACCAACCTCAACAGACAACCCCGCAGCTGTTAGAATGTTTCCTATGCTGACATCAACAGAGGTCAAGTCACTGATTTCTAAGGTGAAATCAGGATCCCCCTTTAGACCTTATTCCGGCTAAAGTGGTCACCTCTCTCGCTGATCAATTGTCCCCCTCGATCGAATCTCTCCTTAATCTCTCTCTGAGAGAGGGCCAAATACCACTAGAATGGAAAGTGGCACAGATTAGGCCTATCCGTAAGAACCCAAAAGTCCCCTTGACGGATCTTACCAACCTCCGCCCTATCTCGCTTCTTCCGTTTCTGAGCAAACTCCTGGAGAAACATGTTAACACCCATCTCTCCAACCATGTCGAACTCACTGGGTGCTTAGATTCCTCCCAGTCCGGCTTTAGACCCAAATACAGCACCGAATCTGCCCTGCTAGCGGTCACAGATAACATCAGGATGACCCTAGACAAGGGATACTCCACGATACTGGTGCTGTTGGATCTATCTGCTGCGTTCGACACGGTGTCACACCGGATATTGCTCAGAAGATTAAAGGAGATCGGATTAAGGGACTCTGCCTTACAATGGATGACGAGCTTTCTATCTGCTCGCTCCCAAACTGTCAACTTAGGCCCGTATCGCTCCGCACCTATGGAACTGTCCAAGGGAGTACCTCAGGGCTCCTGTTTGAGCCCTACACTGTTCAACATATATGTTGCTCCCTTGGCCAATCTCCTACGGACACATGGGTTTACTCCCATATCCTATGCGGACGATACGCAGCTACTTTTCCCATTTGACAAATTTGATCCATCTGTACAGTTGGCCTTCTCTTCTGGGATGAGAGCCATCTCGCACTGGATGAAGAGTAATTTCCTCCAGTGTAATGTGGGGAAAACAGAGATTCTGCTCTTTGGTGAGGCCCCTCCTTGTGGACACCAGAGTGGTGGTCGACCGATTTGGGTGCCTATCCTGCCCCCAAATCTACTGTGAAGAACTTGGGCGTTCGATTGGACCAAGCCCTTACTATGAAGGAACACACTGCTCAGACAGTGGGTTCCTGCTTCCACACAATGAGCCTGCTCCGTCGAGTCTTTCCTTTGCTCCCTGACTCAACTCGGAAAACTATAACACAGGCTCTTGTACTAAGCCGCTTAGACTACTGTAACGGGCTGTTGATCTCTGCCAATGAGGCCTCGCTCAGCAGACTACAGGTAGTCCAGAATACGGCAGCGCGATTGGTCCTCAATGCCCCCCCCAGGACTCACTCCCGCCCTCTGCTTCTGCAACTTCACTGGCTTCCTATCCGTCAACGGATAAGATTTAAAGTCTGTTGCATTATACACAAGGCACTGTTCGATCTGGGCCCTTCTTACCTCTCAGAGAAATTCACTCCGTATTTACCTTCCAGATCTCTGCGTTCAGGTTCCAAACATCTTCTGGTGGTACCTCGAGTCAGGAAGGCTAGATTGGGCGGAAAGGCCCTCTCACATCTTGGTCCTCGTTACTGGAACGAACTCCCACTACTCCTGAGACAATGCACAGATTATTTGCATTTCAGGAAGCTGCTTAAGACCACCCTCTTCTGTCTTTGATTCTCCTGTCTTTGTCTCTGATTTAATTAAAGCCGCATTCCACCCATGCTGCCCGCCCAAAGCGCAGAGATACCCCTTCGGGGGTCGATTCAGGCGCTATAAAAATAAATAAAATGAAATATATATACTTCCACAAATCTTGCGCAGCCCTACCTTAAATTGAGCGGTTGTGGGTCTGTGATGCCCCATGATGGCAGGGAGTAATGGACAAGATGGAGGTTTAGTGGGTCACCCCCTCAGCACACATTACGGAATCCCCCCCAAAAGTGTAATTATGCCAATCTCTGGCTGTGTATATGGCTTAGAGTTTTGGCATGGATTGCCATTAATGTGCTTCCTCTTGTTGGTGCACCCTTTCTTTGAGGCTTGTTGGGGCCCTGGGTGTGCTGTTCCTTCTGTCACATGCTTTGTTTTTGAGGTATTGGACTCCCTTTCCCCTTTTCACTGTTGGCCACATAGCAGAGTGTGAACTAGCTTGTGTCTGGGGGTGTAGGGTTCCTTGCCTTAGGGACTCCAATATTTCTTTGTCCCTTAGGGGTTGTCTAGGGTTCCTACACTTGAAGGCCCTTGTCTGTGTTCTAGCCCTGGTAGGTGCACCTTGATCCATGGTGTGCATATCTGTCACCTTTTGGTTGGTCTCCTTCCATGGCATTCTAGATCCTGGCCTTTATGTGAGGTGCTCTTCTCTTGTGGTCTTCTTGGGTTTTGTCCCTGCTGTGCATGATCCACTGGGCTGGGGCTAAGCTTTTGAAGGCTTGGCACTGTTCGGCTGTCTTGAGGGTGGCTGTTGTCCCTGCCCTGGCTTTTCCCTTTGGCTTGCCTTTGATTCCTAGGCCTGGTCACTGTGCACTTGTGCTCCTGCCTTGGGTGTGGTGCTGTTTTGTAACCACCTCTGTGTTGCCAAGCAAGCTTGGCGCTCAGTTTATTTTGAGTACTTTATCTCTGGCCTTGGATCTGTGTTTTATTGTCTGGAATTCCTGGGTTTTCCTCCCTCTAACCAACCCTCCTCTACCATCCTGGTGAACAGAGGTTAGTGATAGACTTTCTCCGCTGCTCTTGGTTTAGCTTAGTCTGGTGTGTGCCTACTCTGTAGGGAGTGTTCTTGCTGCTCTCGTTTGATCCATTCTGGCTTTCCTTCTCCGAAACAGGCTGTGAATTCTATGGCAGGTGGCTGCATCTGCATCTTTGGCTCTCCTGTTGATTCGTGAAGGTCAACTATTGCAAGGAACCCATTTTTTAGGTGCCTGCTCATTTGGACGCACTGGTTGTGACTTTTGCCTTTTGGGATGCTAGTGACTCTTGGCTTGCTTTGGCACTGGTGTGTGGGCATTGTGGGTCTTCTGGGTTCAGTATTTCCCCATTTATGTCTGGGCTTTGTCATTTCTGGTTGAAAACCTTTCTAGACCATCAATGCCAGTCATGCCTTCTTTGGTAGGTGGATATTCATGATGTAAGGGGAATGATGAAGAGAAAAATGTTCCTTCATCCCATTCTTTACATCCAGTCCTTACAATCCTTCCACTCTCCCTGCTGTGTGCCCAGCTTCAATTATGGTCTGTTGGGATGCTTTGGTAGCTGCTCAGATGTGGTCTATTATAGGCAGAGGTGTAGAGGTGGACTTTAAACATTTGTTTTTTAGCTAAGATGGAAAGTGTCTGTCTTCTCAGTGTGGGCACACCTCATAATCTAGGAAAAGAGGTGAGGAAATAGAATCGAAGTAATGAGATTACCAGTTGGCAATTAGACCATTAGACATATTCTTACCAGGTATCAATCGTTAAAGAATCACAGTATAAAATAACTGTATAATCAGTATAAAATAACTACTTTAAAAACTTTGCTGATTGAGTCTAATTCCGCCAACCTTTACACCAACCCCTTGAGACAAGAAATTGTAGAACTAGGCAGTCATTGACAAATGAAGAATGGCACACTGATGGGAGGGGGTTATGAATGTGGTCCAGTTAACTGATGCAGGCAAACAGACGGTTGCAAAAGTACTGTATGGGGAACAAGTGACATAAAAATGGAACCTTCTGTAGTCCACAAACTACGCTCCAAGCACATGAGAGGGTAACTGGAGGGTTACGACTCATGATTTAATATGTTTCTAATATAAATTGTGGTTCTCACAAGGCTTTTAAAATTAGAAAACAAGAAAATAATAAAAAGCAGATGCTAAATGTTTATGATTGAAATGATTAAAAACCAGATGTATTTCATTACCTAGATGCTGATGCAAAGGCTGGAGTATGGGCTCAGGAAGC
Source organism: Calotriton arnoldi (assembly GCA_963921515.1). Classification (NCBI taxonomy): domain Eukaryota; kingdom Metazoa; phylum Chordata; class Amphibia; order Caudata; family Salamandridae; genus Calotriton; species Calotriton arnoldi. Next base: position 1,942,274 of record CAWUFW010002676.1, on the reverse strand, counting down.
ATACATATATCCAAATATGTATACAACCAAAATGTATGGAGGGACGAATATATCTAAATAAAACATGTTTAGTGAGAAGTGCTCAAAAAGGTCCAGTTTTTTGTGCGGCACAATATAAACGATTATACCAAAATAAAGAATAAAACGAATGCATTATTATTGTACACAAATGTCCCAGAACTCTACTCAGTTGCAAATCCTGTGGTTGGGCGTGTCTTATTTTGGAAATATTATTCACTTGTTTTATATGTTTATCAATTGCAATTTTTTGTAATAATACGCAATGGTAAATTCACTTGTGTTCACTGGTACTACAGTAGTTACTGGTTTCATTTATGAAGAAGTAACCACACTGGTATCAAATCACCATCTAATTTAGTCACTGAGACTTTGTATCATTTTGTATGTTAAGGTCCCAATTCCCCCACAAAACTGGAAATCATTAGGCCCTGTTCAAAGGTATTTGTGCATGTAAGTCAACTTGGGTGCACATCAAAGCAATTTAATGATTCAGAGTTACCTACCGTTGTGAGCTGTTGGGTAGTTGGTCGACAGGGGTATGAGCCCTGGTCAAGCAACAGCCACAATCCCTTGTAGGGGGAACCAAAAAAGCCACTAAATGAACCTGTGGCTAGCCCTGGGTAGTTTGGCACAAAAAGCAGTCAGGCTTAACTTAGAGGCAGTACATAAAACAGTAGCACAGTGAAAACACAACACAAGAAAAATCCCAAACCAATTTAGAGAAATAGAGTAAATGTTAATCAATAAATTATTTGACACCAAAACAACAAAAATCAAAATCAGTAGAGCTGGAGTTATGAATCTTTAACGTTTTCAGTACAAACTAGCACCTAAAAGACCAAAGAGCCAACTGTGGATATCTAGTCCCGTGAGACCGTGTCAAAGTTGAAAAATATGGTCGGCTGCTATGGAGCGCAGTTCGGATATAAGAAGTGGAGTGGGCCGGGTCAGTGCTTACCTTTGGACTTTGAAACAATTCTGAGAAAAAGTGTCTGAGAAGGCTCCAAGCTGGCTACAGCAACAATGGGAAGGTGTTAAGTCCTTTGAGTTAGGTCCTTTGTATAAAGCCAGAGCACACTCTATTCAGTTCCAGCTAGGGCTGTGCTCAGCTCTGCTTCACATACTGCCAGCAGATGGCCCATTGAGGCACACCTAACCCCTTATTGAGAGACTATCTGTGAGGAATTCACCAAGTCTAACTGTCAGCTACACCTAGTTATGTGACCCAAGACAGGCTACAGACACAATGGACTAAGGGCAGGAAAATGCCAACTTTCTAAAAGTGGTATTTTCAAAATTGTAATAAAAAAAATCTGACTTTCTGATTAAATAGGAATTTTCAGTACAATTCCAAAATCAGCAAACAGGCTTCCTGCTCCTAAGTGGAAATTGCAGCTGATTAAATATAATAAGGAATCCCCAATGTTTTCATATGGAAGGGGTAAGCCTCACAGTAGTGAAAACAAAATTTAGGAGATTTTCACTACCAGGATAGGTAAAACTTAAAAGTACTTGTCCCACCTTTTAATTACACAGCGCCCTGCCCTATGGCTACCTAGGGCCTACCTTACTAGTGCCTTATATGTAATAAAAGGGGAGTTTAAGGCTTGGCAAGGGGGTTTGAATGCCAAGTCAACATGTCAGCTTAAAATTGCATTCGGGCTAAAATGGCAGGCCTGGGGCATGTTTTAAGGTGCTAGTTAAGTGGGTGGCACAATAAGTGCTGTAGGCCCACTGGTAACATTTAATTTAAAGGACCTGGGTATATGGTATGCCACTCTATAAGGGACTTATTAGTAAATTAAATATGTCAATTAGGTATAGACCAATTTAACCATGTTTTAGGGGAGTGAGCACAAGCACTTCAACAGTGGTTATCAGTGGTAAAGTGCACAGAGACCTAAGGTTAACAAAAACGAATTCAGCAAAAAGTGGAGAGAAAAAGGCAAAATGTTTGGGGGGAGAAAGGTGAAGAGTGTGGGGGTGACCCTACAGAGAGAGTCAAGTTCAACACAACTCCCTCCAGCCTAAAGCCAGGGGAGAATAATCAATACCTTAATGGGCTTCCCTATTTAGGCAATAAAACCTGGGCAATGACCCTCTACTGCAGAGGCCTTTCCCAGTTCTATGCTCCTCTGACTTTGGTTGGATCCCTCTGTCTACACTCTTCTGATCCTCTGAACTGACCCATGAAGAACCCTTCTCCTCACCTCTGGACCCCATCTGTGATGCACCTAACCTTAATTTGCTCACAGATACATCCCAGTAGGCAGACAGTACCACCATGGCCATCAAAGTGAAGCAACCCTTTTCACCCCTTGGATCAGACTTCTGATGCCAACCCAAGGAAAACACTGCTCATAAGGACAGCAACCAACAGAAGCCACTGTCAGTGTAAACAGCGAGGCCCATGCAGCATGAGAAGAATGCCCAGATGCCAGAAAACCTGGAGTCGAAGGAGCATCTGGCATTGGCGAAGAAGGCATCTTGCATTAAAGGAAGCAGCATCATTTGGCAATACAGCTGACACAACCCCAAAGGGCGCACAAGACTACGACAATTGCGTAGCAAGCCGTAAGTCGAGTCCACACTCGAATGAGCATCATCGACAGCGAAACACAGGCTGCACTCTGTGAAACCATATCGACCGAAAGAACAGAGAACTGTTTTTATTCAGTTCTCTTAGCACTGATTGTCCAAAATACTGATTCATGTATTCTAAACGCAGATGGATGAATGGTAGTTCCATTGCCAGTTGGTCTCGTTGTGGGACATCCATTTCGGAACAACAAAAATAGAACCAAATTCACGAACAAGAAGCAATAACAAAATCGGAATGCCTCCAGAAACACTTGAAAATAAGGAGTGCAGAAAGGACGGAATGACTCCAAGTACCGGCTGCAAAGTAGAATCCAGTCCAGACCCAATCACTTCTAAAATAGTGTGACACTCCAGCTGTGTTATGTGCATTAAAAATACAGTGCACCAGCCCACCAAAATGCTGTAGTAATTGAGTTCCTAAAAGAGACTGCACCTCTGACAAGGAATGTGCTACTTGGATAGATTTAAAAGCCACATCTTTTTGAAATAGCAAGGCTTTCAGTCTCTTCAACCTATCAAAGCCTATTTTATATAAGGGGAACTTAGGCCATAAATCTGCATCTGTGGTTGTATGTGTAGGAGGATATAAAATATGCAAACAGCAAGTTACAACACTGGAAATAGTGACCACTTAAGGAATACCTTGTTTCATCCCACAACAATGTTGATCATTCAAAATTAGATAGCTCCCTTTAGAAAGCAACAAAATTCAATTTTGCTCAGTTGTACAGGAATACATTTAAAAAACAGGGCCGTTTCTACCATTAGGCAAGCCTAGGCGGCCGCCTAGGGCAGCAAAAGGGGGAGGGCGGCAAAAAACATGAGTTTGGGTATCCCTTGAGTTAACAGCCGCCTAGTCTTGCCTAATGGTTGAAACGGCCCTGCCCCTTTAGTGAACGGCCTTCGACCTCGAAAGCACATTTGGGTAGCCTTCTAAAATTCGACGTGACGTGATGTTACGTCACGTTCGGCGCCACGGGCAGGGGACGTGCGCGCCCGCTCTCCACCCGATCGGAGTTGGACCTCTCTTCTCGCCTCGTGGTCACCTGCAACGCTCACCCCCAAGGCAGCGACGCACCGGGCACCCAGACTACAGGTGAGGAGAAGATCCCCCGAGGGCTGGAGGAGGAAGATGGAGGGCTGAGGCAAAGTGAAAGCTGGAGAAGCACTGAGGGCGGGAGGAGGAGGGGGGATGAGGCAAAGTGAAGGCTGTAGAAGCACTGAGGGCACGATGGAGGGTAGGGAGGGCTGAGGAACAGCGAAGGCTGGAGAAGCACAGGGCAGGAGGATGAGGGGGGAGGGAGGGTTGAGGCAAAGTGGACGTTGGAGAAGCACTGAGTGCAGAAGGAGGAGGTGGCGGGCTAAGGCAACGTGAAGGCTGCAGAAGCGCTGAGGGCCGGAGGAGGGGGAGGGATGGGGAGGCAGGGTGAAGGCTGGAGAAGCGCCGAGGGGAGGGTGTAGGGTGGGCTGAGGCAAAGTGAAGGTTGGAGATGCACTAAGGGCAGGCGGAGGAGGGGGAAGGGGATGGGATGGCAGGCTGAAGGCTGGAGAAGCGCCGAGGAAGGAGGAGGATGGAGGTTGGGGTGGGGAAAAGTGAGGGTTGAAGAAGCACTGAGGGCAGGACGAGGGGAAGTAGGCTGAGGCAAAGTGAAGGTTGGAGAAGCGCTGAGGGCAGGCTGAGGAGGGGGTATGGGGAGGCAGAGAGAAGGCTGGAGAAGCGCTGAGGGAAATAGGATGAGGGGGAGGGCTCATGAAAGTGAAGGCTGGAGAAGCCCTGAGGGCAGGAGGATGAGGGGGAGGAAGGGCTGAGGAAACGTGAAGGCTGGAGAAGCGCTGAGGGAAAGAGGGGGAGTGGGGGCTGAGGCAAAGTGAAGCCTGGAGAAGCGCTGAGGGCCAGAAGAGGAGGGGGGAGGGAGGGCTGAGGCAAAGTGAAGCCTGGAGAAGCTCTGAGGGCGGGAGGGGGGCTGAGGTAAAGTGAATGATGGAGAAGCACTGAGGGCAGGAGGATGAGGGGGTGGGAGGGCTGAGGCACAGTGAATGAAGGCTGCTGATGTACTGAGGGAAGGAATGATGAAGGGGAGGGCTAAGGCAAAGTGAAGGATGGAGACGTACTGAGGGCAGGAGGATGAGGGGGAGGGAGGGCTGAGGAAATGTGAAGGATGGAGATGCGCTGAGGGCAGGAGGATCGGGGGAGGGCTGAGGCAAAGAAAAGCCTGGAGAAGCGCTGAGGGCAGCAGGAGGAAGGGGAGGCAGGGCTGAGGCAATGTGAAGTCTGGGGAAGCTCTGAGGGCAGGAGGGGAGGGAGAGGGAGGGCTGAGGCAAAGTGAAGGATGGAGAAGCACTGAGGGTAGGAGGACGAGGGGGAAGGGAGGGCTGAGAAAAAGTGAGGCTGGAGAAGCGCTGACGGAAGGAGGATGGGAGGGAGGGCTGAGGGACAGTGAAGCCTGGAGAAGCGCTGAGGGCAGGACGAGGAGGGGGCGGGAGGGCTGAGGCACAGTGAATGAAGGCTGGTGAAGTGCTGATTAACTGGACACTTATTTCTATTTCCTTTTTGGGGTGTGTTCCAACTCAAGTTCGTCCTTCAGTCTTCACCAGTCAGTTTTACGAGCGTATTTGGTGATGAATTATTATTGAATCAGATCCAAGTGTTAGATTTTTTGCAGACTTGGCTGCTTGTTAGACAATATTAACTGGTTGAATTCACTCCCTAGTACTTGGTAACCAAGAGAGGTGGGCTGAAGAATAAATTAACTTAAATGAAATTAACTAGCCGGGATGACAGGGGGAGAGAGTGATGGTAGTAAAAGGGAGGGGGCGGCATTTTTCAATTCTCGCCTAGGGCGGCAAAACACCTAGAAACGGCCCTGTTAAAAAACATGCTAAATTAGCAATAGAGGCATTAAAACTTCACGAAGTGTAATCTCTCTACAGATTAACGAGTGACCCAAAAAAAGGCCCACAATCACTAAGACTAAAAAGACCTAATTGTTCTCGTGTATGCATCTGTACTGAAAAGGGAGGAACCAGGCTTCGTGCAAAAACGTGCACCCATCTCCTTATATCTGTCTGCTTGAAAATGCTTAAAACATGGTGTGAAATGAAACGTGGAAATCGGAAGAGAAATGAAACTATGAATAAGCCAAACCCGCAGATGGAGTTTCAGCAACGAAAAGGGTGCCTTCTCTAAATGCTCAATATTAAGCATTGTGTAAGAGGCTTCTTTTTTTAGCCATTATTTTTGCATGCCTGTCAAATTGTGAGGCATAAACAGTTGCATTTAAGTAATTTCAAGGCACTCTTTTGATTTTAGAACCTGCAAAGTACAACTCAATTGCAAAATTGACCTCAACTGCCTCTGGCCGTGTTGAAGCATAGACATACCATTCTATATGATATTGAATGCAGGTGAAACAATATTAATCAATGAATAAATACAAGTTGACAATGTAGTCATCTCATTATTGACAACAGCCAAAGCATTTTCCAAATGTTCTTCATCAATTTGTCTTAGTCATTCTGCTACTTCTTGTTGACAAATTTTCCAAATTTCATTATAACTGGCATATATATAATGTTTAGACCAAGGAGATATTGGACCCACCAGAAACTCCTGCAAATCCATATTATCTCAAAGGAGGAATAAGTGGTTTTTAACTGTTGACAATGTAGAGTGCTCTAACCGTTGCTGGTACAGTTTCCCGACACTATACCTAGTGACAACCCAAGAGTATAGTGACTGAACTTATCAGGGGTCCGGCCTGTTTTCTTTAAACCCTTCGGAAGAGTTAAAAAAACAAGCATTATAACCATTGGTATCAACTGGCCATAATAATCACCCGTCTAAATCAGAAATTGAAGAATTGTAAGTCCCATTCTGCACAACTTCATTGATCTCTTCTACTGTGAAATTCACACACTGTTGTAAATTATGAAACTGTGCAATAGAGGGACTGCTTGGTGTATGGAAATTTTTAACATTGCCAAACCTAAGGGATGTAGTCTGTTGTACTGTTTTGTTTAAACAGATGATTTGCCGAGGGGTCAGACCTGCTCTGAATAAAGCGTCAGCGCCCTGGACCTGCCAACAGTGTGTTCCCCAAACAGACTTGAGCTCAATATTAGCTTTCCAATACTCATAACCCTGTAGTGAGATTTGTTAAATGAATGAATTTGAATAAATTAACTTTGTTTGCATGAGCATGTTTTTCTTTGGTGGGGAAGGCTCGAGCCTCTAAAAATAATAAGAAGCCGGGTCAGTACTAACATGACTGAAAAAATAAGGAAACATTTTCAACTATGTATTCAAACTACCCACTGGTGGTGTCAAACAGTGTTCCCACTGTGTATAATTAAAAACAGCACGTGGAGTACTAGCTCTGTTTAAAAAGTAATGGGCGTAAGGATGATAACAAACCATTTCACCATAATTTTCAGAATTCAAATACAACTCCTCATTTTCAAATACTGTGTATGATTCTAATTCAGATAGCATATTAGTAACACTAACAACATCCCATTCATCTGAAATGGAACCTAGAGTAATGATGTCATCCATAGAACCTTTAACTACATACGGAATTTGCAATGTTTCTAAGGGACCAAAAATATCATAGGGAACTTTATCCCATACAATACCATCATGGACAGGGAATGCAGTAATGTTCACAAGTCTCTCCGGACCTTATGTGATGAAGAATGGGAAGTAAGCATCTTAGCCACCAGTTCTGGAGAAGTATGATCAGGGAGATAGTGTCCATTTAACAGCAGAAAGAAGACTGTAACAAATCCAATCCATAGGACAAAAAGAAATAATGAAAGAAAAATCCAACAATAGGACCAAGGTAGAATCAGATATATCTGTTTCAGCCATAGGAATAGTCCACGCACTGTCACAAGGAGGTATACAAAGAGGCTGAAGAAAAATCATCAATGTTGATAATATAATCAGAGGCAGTCTGAGTAAAGACAGGGACCTCAATATGCGAAGGAGAGCAAGGAGGACTCCAAAGGTGGTTGATTATACATAACATCATTGCAAGGAGCAGCAGTAGAAAACGTCAAACTCACATCAGAAACACATCCTGTGTTTTCATCAGTAAGCTGTATGATCAAAATTCCAGCATCTGAATACCCAAGTAGCAAGACTGGGACAACTTATTGCATGTAGAGGGATTCCCTGCAGAGTAGGGAGAGGTGACAAGGATCTATCCCGATACCCTCGTGGCCTACAATGGAGAACCGGCAAAATGGTGTAACTTGATCAAATCAATCGAAGCTCGTTGTTTTTGTTTACAACCTGCAAGCAGTAGCAAAATCACAGTTCAAGTATCTTGGATGGCAAGGACAGGCCCCAGTGCACGATAGGATGGGCCAAACTCTTTTTTACCTGCAATCTTCTCTCTGGCTAGATCCCCAACTTTAGGAGTCTAGCCAGAAACTACTGGTTGCTCCTTCACTTCTTCAGTGGAAGATTGTTTAGAAATTAAATTTGAGTGTTCATCTTGGAATTTTTGTAATTCTTGTAAGACAGTGAAACGTTCATTGATATCAAAGGGCACATCTTCTGCCACTGCGCCAGAGTTATCAAGATCTGGTAAAAATATTGGAAAACCAAACAAAACTTCACATGGAGTATAATCACCCAACATTTGTCTAGGCAGACTATTTAAATCTATCTGTACACCATACAGGTGATGAATCCAACTATGACCTGAACCTAATACTCTAGCTGTTAAAGACAGTGTTAAATCACATTTTTTTATATTCCACTATCGAATTTCCCCTCAGGATGATAGGGGGGTGGAAATATGCACAACAAAACACAGGGTACACATAGTATTCCGGTATGGCCTAGAGGTGAAAGCCGGGCCCTGGTCCAAGTGGAATTTTTCCACTTCGTATGTACCAAGAAATAACAGTTCAACAGTCAGCCGATCGCTGTGGCCACACCCATAGAAATTGGGAACAAGAATCAACAGCCACTAAGATAAATTTGTAGGCACCATTCGTATGGAGTGGTCTGCAATGATCTAAATAGACACATTGTATTGGCTTATTTGAAACTAAAAGCAGCATCTGCAGTGGGCGTACAACGGTGGAACCTTTCATTTGTTGACAAATGTCACAGCAAAGGGCCAATTTTTTGGTCCGTTGATAAAGATCCTGCTACCAGTATTGTTTCTGTAACAACGAAACAGTAGCCCCCACATCTGCGTGGGCAGACGCCAAACCCTCATGATCTGCTATTATTAATTCTAAGCTGTAGTGCCGGTAGGGTATCACTCAATCACTCACCCCAGGTGTGATCGAACATTTTTAGGACTCAATAGATAGGATTCCATAGCTGAATAGCCTTTAGGTAAAGGCTCACCACAAGCAGAGGTAGTGACCACAGCCATAATGTCATCTATTCTTGTATGTGAATGAGTAATCATAGCCACGAATACAGTCTGAACAGCTGCCTTGACAGCTTCATCAGCCAATGATTTCCCTGCAACGAGTACACCAACATGCTGATTATTCAATGTGTTTGTCCCATGAGCCTGTGGCAAAGCACATTTCAGAGCTGCCACCTTCCCTCAAAGAAGCTTATGCTTAATAGTATTTGCTTTAGAATCTTTGAATCTACTCAAGCATCAATAAGGTAAATTATCGCTAAAGGCCTGGACGCAGTACTAGGAATCCCACACTATAAGTGTGGGGGATTCTGAATCTGTATTCTGCAAAGTCAGAAGCAAAGCTTTCAATTCAACCAGCTGAGCGGTACAGTCACCTGAGGTTTCTGTATATGTTCTTTATGCCTGAAAAACTCCAACCTTCATGACACCCTTAACTGCGGCACACGCAGCCGAGTACTTGTACTTTGTACCAACCGCTGCCTGGGCTGAACCATCAGTTGAGAACATGAAAGCATACTCACCTAGAGGCCAATTTTCACTAGACATGGGCTATTCCGGTTTATACTGGAGAAATTCCTGTGTTCTCAAATTGGGGTCAAAAATATAATCTACATCAATAGCTGTCAAAGAAGAGGGCCACTGGATCCATGTGGAGGCAAAGCTTTCACGTTTGGACCACTGGCCTTGGGGATGGCCTCTAGGGCCAGAACATGGGACACTACAGATATTCGTCTCCCCTGAACGGATGGGCGTTCCTTTAATACAGCCGTTTGAACTGCAGTCAAAAACAAATCTGCCGATGCAAAACGCTTTTCCACATTGGAATATAAACGTGATTTATAAGCATTCGGTGCTGTTTCTACTTCAGTAAATAAAACATGTGTGTGACCACTAGAACCCGCAACTATGCCAATCACTAAATTAGGGGCCAGATGTACGACGCGCAAAATAGCGCCTCGCAAATTACGAGTTTTTTGCGACTCGAAATTTGCAAGGTGCTATTTTGGATGTACAACAGTGTGTATCACACTGTTTGCGATCCCAATGGGATCGCAAATTGAGAGGCCCATGAATATTAATGAGCCTCTCGCAATTTGCGACCCCATTGGGAATGCCAGGCCCTCCCAGGTATGGTGGCCTGCTGGGCTCAGCAGACCACCATGTCTGGGACGGCTTTTAAATAAAGCAAATTTTCTTTTTTTTTTAAATGCAGCCCGTTTTCCTTAAAGGAAAACGGGATGCATTTAAAAGAAAAAATGAAACGTTGCTTTCATTTTTAAGGAGGCAGGTAGTGGTCCCTGGGACCACTGCCTGCCCTTAAAAATATTTTCCCCTGCATTTGCAAAGGGGAAGGGGTCCCCTGGGAACCCCTTCCATTTTGCGAGTGCATTACCACCCTCTTGAAGAGGGTGGTAATTTGCGAGTGTTTTGGGACCGCAATTGCGGTTGCAAAACATTCATACATGGGCTTGCGCTCGCTATTAGGAAGGGAACGCCCCTTCCTAATAGCGAGTCGCAAAACCTATTTAGCGAGTCGCAAATAAATTGCGACTCGCTAAATAGGCTTAGTACATGGCCCATGCTGTTTTTGCATGTGCAAACGGGTTCGCAAACCCGTTTGCGCATGCAAAAACTGTTGTACATCTGGCCCTAGTAGAGTTAACACATGTATGTAAAAGTTTAGACTCAAACATGCCTGCCTGTAAATTCCAGAGAAAACAAATATGTGCAGCAGTCCAATTTTTATCAGAAAATTCAGGACAAATTAAATCATACAATGGTCTTACCAGTTGTGCATAATTTGGTATGTATGTTCTAGCAAAATTCAGAAATCCCAAAAGCGATTGAAGCTTTGTTAAGGTATTTGGTGGTTGCAACAGAGTACATTTCTCTAAGAAATGTGGTGCCAGACTTTTGCGTTCATTTGATCATTCATATCCTAAAAATAGGACATTGAGAAAGGCAATTTTAGATTTCTGAAAATTACATTTATAGCCATTTTTAGCTAATCCCAGAATACAATCCACGCTAGCCAAATGCACGTTTAATTCATCGTCCATGATGTCAATGTCAGCAATGTAAGACAGTGCTTCTGAGTCAATTTCTTGTAAAATTTACATCTCTCAGGCACCAAACAGACCTGATCTGTTCTTATAGCCCTGTAGGAGTCGACAGAACCATCACTGTGCTCCCAATTCAGAGAAAACTGTCAGATTCTGGCTTTCAGGTGCCACATTGTGACAGAAAAAAAACACTGGAAATATCGAATGTAGTTTTGTCTTTTTTATGAGCTATATTATTAATCAAGCCCGTGCTGTGGGTAATTCTGTACAGAAACCTTCAGTGTGTGACTGTTTAAATGTTGATAGTCCAAGATTATACGATAAGAATGATCAGTTCTAAGCACTGGAAATAAGGGATTATTCCTAGGGGAGACGCAAGGCTCAATCACACCTTAATATTCTAATTGTGATAGAATCTCCCTAACTGGGCATTTAGCTTCATATTTAATAGGATTTTATGCTTGCACCAGTGGGCTGTAGCTTATAGGTATGGGTATAACATGATAAGGTGAGTCTTTATACCCAACCGCTTGATTACGATATAAAGCTGGGGCCAGCGCTGAAGCCCATTCTGCTAGATCCCAAGAAAGGGGTTTAGGCTCCTATCAGTAAGGCTGAACCCAATTATCAATAAACAACATACAAATTGCCAATACTGATTTTTCTTCACTATGTTACTTTCACTGGGATACAAGAAACCATTCAATGTGACCCAAGGGTTATTAATCCATATCTCTTTATTTTTTTGAGGAAAGGTTTTTCTTTTTACTACTTTTTTTCATTTATAAAAAATTATTTCCAATATTACAACCATCACAACACCTAAAGAAAAAATCTAGTACAATTACACACACAAAAATAACATACAATGAATGACGTCACCTAATAGACAAGAACTATAATTCAACAATACATAAAACATTTAAAACACACAACGAACACAAACCCAGACAGGTGAATTTCTATTTACAAGATTTCAACCTTCTATTCAGGGCTAGAAACAAACAGTGTATACAATTAAGAAAAAGAAACTCGGACTGTTTTGATACAATCAATAGTTCAATTGCCAACCAATGTAATAATTAAAAGAAACAGTAACGGGTTTACATTTTATGAACACTGTTTGAAAGGAAATAGTCGACAGCTTTCGAACCCCTCATTTAATCTTGGGGTTCTCCTCAGGACCACAAACAACTCTCTCTTTGTGAGATCAGCCGATCTCTACTAGTGCCACTACGTGCCACGCTATTGTTTTTTGTTTGATCAAATCATTCCTGGTTGTGATGGAAAACTATTCGGTGACTCCAGGTAAAAGAATGCCACGAGTAAATCTGGGCTGGCGCGTCTCTCGTGTGTTCACAACGTCTTCTTCATTTTAGGATCCTAAAATGAAGAAGACGTTGTGAACACACGAGAGACGCGCCAGCCCAGATTTACTCGTGGCATTCTCATAGCGGCTTAGTCTCCGCGTATTAATCAGAAACAGAGTTCTTTTACCTGGAGTCACCGAATAGTTTTCCATCACAACCAGGAATGATTTGATCAAACAAAAAACAATAGCGTGGCACGTAGTGGCACTAGTAGAGATCGGCTGATTTCACAAAGAGAGAGTTGTTTGTGGTCCTGAGGAGAACCCCAAGATTAAATGAGGGGTTCGAAACGCGTCGACCATTTCCTTTTCAAACAGTGTTCATAAAATGTAAACCCGTTACTGTTTCTTTTAATTATTACATTGGTTGGCAATTGAACTATTGATTGTATCAAAACAGTCCGGAGTTTCTTTTTTCTTAATTGTATACACTGTTTGTTTCTAGCCCTGAATAGAAGGTTGAAATCTTGTAAATAGAAATTCACCTGTCTGGGTCTGTGTTCGTTGTGTGTTTTAAATGTTTTATGTATTGTTGAATTATAGTTCTTGTCTATTAGGTGACGTCATTCATTGTATGTTATTTGTTTGTGTGTAATTGTAATAGATTTTTTCTTTAGGTGTTGTGATGGTTGGAATATTGTAAAGAATTTTTTATAAATGAAAAAAAGTAGTAAAAAGAAAAACCTTTCGTCAAAAAAATAAAGAGATAAGGATTAATAACACTTGGGTCACATTGAATGGTTTCTTGTATCCCAGTGAAAGTAACATAGTGAAGAAAAATCAGTATTGGCAATTTGTATGTTGTTTATTGAAGCCCATTCTGCAGCATATGCTGCTTTCACCTCCTCGGGAAAAAGAACAGAAAAGGAAGGCATTATTACATCCTCCCTTGTAGAATGAACTCCGGTGGCCAATCAATCTCAGCCAAGAGAATATCATATTCATTAGTCAAAGTTAGCAAAGATTTATAGAGCGCAGCATGTCAGCCTCAATTTGAATGTCCAAATCATAAATTCTATCTGGAGGGCTAAGCCGCTGTTCTGGAGTTTCAACTTGTACATATTCATCCGTCGGTCTCACCACCAGAAACTCTTGAAAAGTCTGATGACCTATTGTGACCTCTGCTGCGCTGTGGAGAAGAGCCCTCACCCACGTCTTGTTCTGAAGAAGAGTTCTGAGTATTTGTGGCATTTTTAGTGGAAATTCCTGCCACATTTATCTTTTTAAATTGCACTTTTTGTTGTGGAAGATTGTCTTCCTTTTTACTGATGTCAGAGGAGTGTTGTGAGGATGTCTTTGGTTTCACATACTCCTCCTGTCAGCGATCGCCCCAACCCCCTCTCTCTGACTGCTTGTCTGTAAAGTCCAGTAAGGAACGAGAAGGAAGTGCATCAGAATACTGATACCTAGCAGGCATTTTAAGTTTATCAAGGTCATGTAAATTATATCGTTTTGGGTGGGGGTGGCCTGGACGGAGATGGAGTAGGAAGTATTTTGCCTGATCTCCGCAGCCTATCTAGTGCCATCGACAGCACTGGGGCACCTGTGGGAACAATGGAGATGGAGTAGGATGTGTTTCACTTGCCCTCCGGCTCTCCGCAGCCTACCCGTGCCATCAACAGCACCGGGGCATCTGTGGGGACAATTTGCAGCTGTGACTGCTCCTCCATTGACACGATGAAGGGGCTGCCTCACTCTCCTGCATCGCGTCTGGCCACTGCACAGCAGCAGCCCTCTGCTGGGGCAAGCCACCTCTACCACCATTTTGTCTGCCAAACCTTGGACCGCCCACTTAGCCATAACTGCGGAGACCCCGCCCGGCAGTGTGCCATTTGCCTCCGGACTGTGCCTGGCAGGGAAGGCGGCCGCTCAGTTGCCTGCAGGCGGGGGCCGCATTGCTGCTGTTCATCGCGGGACCTGTGGCGCCAAGCCATGAAATGGCGTAGCACCACAGGGCCCTATGTAGGGGTGTGACGGTGCTCCCCGGGAGGGCTGCGGCTGTAGGGGACCTGAGCGCCGAGCTGCCCCCCCTGCAGCTCCTGCAGCGTGGAGACTCCAGTCCTGCTCTGCGCGCCGGGGCCTGTGAGTCGGTAGGCCTCCGCTCCTGCGACTGAAGGCCTTAACAGAGGTGAGCCATGAGGACAAGGCGGAGAGGAGTGCTTGCTGTGCTGGTAGCCCCAAGAGCCCTGCACACCTGGTGCTGTGTTTTGAGCGTGAGGACAGGAGATGATCTGGGGATGATCTACAGATCCTGCATCTGGGCCCAGAGCTGGGAAGGCTTGTGCTGGAATTAGCTGCATGTGTACGTCTTGCTGGTGGACCCCCTACCCTATGGCCTTTCCTTGGGGCCTGCATGCCCACGGTCTGTGGCCCTGACTCCCGACAGCCACTGGGAGCTGATTATGGGTAAAATCACTGGGAGAGGTTCTTCGCCTGTCAGTGGAGATCAACGAGGGCATGTGGAGGCCCTGGAACTGCGAGTTCACCAGCCTCAGTGAGTAGGCGCAGGCTACCTGGGGCAGCTTGGGCTGGGGGGGCATGGGCATTGGGAGTGCCCCCCAGCTGCTGAGAGTGTTCCTTTAACAGCCACCATATGGGCCACGTGAGGGCACAGTTTGCCCCCTTCACGGGGTACAGGCGCATGGGACTGGACTGCGTCATTACATCTCCTCACCATTTCATGGGGTGCCGCCCCCATACATTTGTGTCTGGGCAACAGTGATTTTTGGGGATGAGTGGCCTCCCAGACCCTCTCCTTTCGGCCTCAGTGATCCTCAGGGCACCGGATAGGCCTTGCCAGAAGCTGCTCCTGCACCCTCTGCAAATTGGCCACTCTCTGGACCCAGTGTGCCAGTGGGGTGTGGAGTGTTGGTGGACGGTTACCCCATATCCAACAGGTGGAGTGGTGAAAGAGGGGTCTGGCCCCCTCTTGCACAGAAACCAGAGGGGAGCTCCACTCTCCTCCTCCATCCTGGGCTTTCCTCCCCTGTCTGTCTACCTTTGGACCTGGTGAGATTGTGTACACCTGCCGGCATACACCCCCTCCCTGGCTCATAATATATAACTTTGCTAGATCTCCCCACAGCTTGAGGTGGAAGAGTCAGGGGGGGCTTCTAAAACCTTGCTTGCCTCCTACAGGTCCTGGCGCGCCCGGACATTATGCCACGTTCCAAATCTATGAAAGATACCCCAGTGATGTCGCTGTGGACTAAAGCATCACCAGCAGATCCAGATGCACTGCTCCTGCCATGGGCCCTGGAACCAGGGCCCACATCTTCGGCTCCTATCACACAGGGGTACATGGATCGCTTTTTACAAGAAATTTGCTCTGACATTAGCTCCCTCAAAGAAGACTTCAAGTCCTGCCTACGCGACATCCGGAAAGATGTCTCTGAGATCGGGGAGCGAGTGGACGACCTTGAGCGCACAGTGGATGCCAGATCAGAATACCAGGAGATGTTAAGGCAATGAGTCGCTGCACTGGATTAACAAAACATCGATTTGCAGGCTAAGCAGGAAGACTTGGAAAATAGAAGCTGCTATAACACGGAGGGAAACGATATCATGTCCTTTACGGCAGATCTTCTTCAGGCGATCAGAGGAGATGGCAATGCCTCACTGCCACCGGACGTGCAGATGTTGCGGCGGACATCTTGACCAGGGTACATTTCTTTTCTGAAAAGGAAGCAATTCTAAGAGCAGAGAGGGACAAGACTGAATTAATCTTTCGGGCCATGCGGTCCAACTCTATCAAGATCTGTCTCCCATCACCCTGCGGAAACGGCGAGACTTTAAGCCCATCACCAACAAGCTCCGCAACATGAGAGTTCGGAACAGTGGGGCCACCCCTTCGCATACGCCGCTCACGAAGAATGCTCACTGAAACCAAACAGTTGTTGGGACTCTCAGAGGACTCTCAAAATGGCAGTGCGGCACTTGGAAGGGGTTCCCCTGGATGAGATATCCAGCCCATCTGGACCACGGTGAAACCACAGCACCCGGATAGGCGGCAGGCTTAAGTGTCATCTCAGGAAGCCAAACGAGGCATCATCCATTGCCTCTGCAGCCTTGGGGGGGGGAACTTCCCCTACTGGCTCTGTTGTGGGTTCTCTCTGAGCTCAGACACCTCAGCATGTACACATGCACCTGTATGTCCACAACATCCCTGCCCCGTGTACACTTCAATTTACTACTAGCGGCTCTGGGCCGCGTGGCCTAGCAGGGGCCCTGGAATTTATACCATGTCATTGACTTTGTTCTCCGTCTAATGGCCATCCCCCAGCAACTCATCCCTCAGGGAGGTGACTCCTCCAGCGGGTCTGGTGCACTTCGGTACCGATCTCCGCAAGACGTAGAAGTTGCTGCTGGACCCTGTTGGTCTGTTCTTGTTTGTTGCACTGTTTTTTCCTTTTCAGGTCATGTTCCACTACATGGGAGCTCGGGTACATAGGACATACATCCGGGGTGGCGGGTGGAATGTCGAAGCCTACTAGATAGCCCTCCTATTAATGTCTACTCTCTAGTGTTATGGCCCTGGCTGGGGCCTCCGTCTGGCGGCACCCTTATGGGGTTGGATTGGATAAGAGTAGCCCCCCCCAACTGGCGCACAGCCCATTCTCAGGCTTTCCTCACACCATGGGTAGAGCAGCACCCACATACTGTCTGATGACATGTCTACACTGGGAGGCACTAAACTGATTTCTCTGAATGTACGAGACTTGAACTACCCAAACAATCACCGGCAAATTTGGCGCTACACACTACAACATGACCCGGATGTCTTCTTTTTACAGGAGACCCACCTCATGGGGGCCGACTGCCACTGCATGGCACACCCGAGATACCCCAGGTGCCACTGGGCATATATGAATACTAGAACCCTAGGGGTGGGAATCCTTTGTAAAGCGGGTTTCTATACCTCCCTTACCAGGGTGGGTCGAGATAGAGAGGGTCGGTATCTGAATTTGCATCTCCTGCGGGGACAGCAAAAGCTCATTCTCCTCAACCGATATGCACCCAATACCTCACAAAACGCTTATCTTAGACGCATTTTCCAGGAACAATTAGAGGGGGTGACGGGCGACATCATAGTATGTGGGGATTTCAACCTGGTGAATGGGAACCTCTACATCCACGGCACGCAGATCTCATAGATGAACCGATCACTCTGGAAGAGTGCAGCAGTACAGGCTATACCCCTGGGGAAAACCTCGGCACCCAACGGTCTCCCAGTCCACACTTATCGGCTCTTTCTACCCCAATTACAGGATCACCTCTTGCGGCTATTTCTTTCACGAATGAAACACCCCTAACATCTACGATGGCATTGGCTGAAATCTCCCTCTTACCAAAGGTAGGGAAGGACCCAACCCATTGCTCTTCATATCGTCCCATAGCCCTACTCAATACGTATGCGAAGCTGTTTACTAAAATACTGTCCACTAGACTTGAGTCCTACCTCCCAGTCCTCATCAACCCGGACCAGGTCAGTGTTATACGCCTGAGGCAGGGTGCGGATAATGTCCGTTGTATAGCTCATTTAGCGCACCGTTATCAGATCCCGGCATGTCTTCGCTCACTGGACGCTGAGAAGGCTTTTGATAGAGTTCCTCCTTCCTCCAGGCAGTTCTGGTTAAGGTTGAGCTAGTACCCGGGCTGATCTCCAAGATATTGGCATTGTATGTGGCACCAGTGGCAACTGTCCGTGTTAATGTACAAACCACAAGGCCAGTAACTATTCTCCAGGGAACGAGTGAAGGGTGCCCGTTGTCGCCGTTACTATTTGCCCTAGCGGTTGAGCCTCTGGCCATCACGATTCGCAACACAGATAGGGTGAAGTGCATTCCCTTCGGTGGCCAACCACATAAGATTAGTCTCTTTGTAGATGACCTCCTCCTCACGCTCTCTCAACATGAGATCTCTCTCCCTAGTGTAGTGTCCTGCTTACAGGCCTATGAGACCATCTCCAGCTTCAATGTCAACATGACCAAGTCATTCGTCCTGAATTTAACTATTCCTACTCATGACTTGCCGTCACTACAATGCCTTGTGCCTTTTCAGTGGGCACTTGATAATATTAGATATTTGGGCCTCACTATCACTCCTACACTTTCCTCCTGGTCCCAAGCTAATTGGCATCAGCTCCACCGCTCTATTCTAATTGACTTCCAGAGGTGGAAATTCCTACACATCTCCTGGCTGGGGCGTGTGAAAGTCAGAAAGATGAATATGCTCCCGCAGGTCCTTTTATTTTTTCAGACATTGCCCACGCCGATTCTGCAAGATGATATTTTGTGTTTACAACGTGGCATCCAAACTTTCATTTGGAATGGAAAATGACCATGGATAGCCAATGCCTTGTTGATGCTCCAGCGGGACAGGGGAGGACTGGTGTGCCCCTATCTCCTTGAGTATTACTGGGCGGCCCATTTGCGTTATGTTTCTGAGTGGTGGTCAGTGGCGGCTGGTGACTTTTGAAAAAGGTGGGGCATAAAAGTTGTGCGTGAGTTACCTGCGGCGAGAGAGACTGACCGCCAAAAGAGGGGTTCAGGGAATTTCTCCCTGAGAACATTTTGAAAAAAAGTGTGGCCAAATGGTGCATTTTCAAGCAAATTTGAGAAAGCAAGTTGGTTAATAAATCAATAAAAAGATTTCACATGATAATGACATAGGTAGCTGCTCATCCAGTATATCCACAGAACTTCATAACAGGCTTTGCGATAACACCTCTGAATATGCTAGTGAAGTATCTTACATCTGAGGCTGCAATGGCAGCAGTGCCTCGTTACAGGAGCAAGACTTACTAAGTGTCAGTGGTGGTTGGTGAAGTCTGAGAGTGGTGAGCTGAGAGGGGGGCACAACATTTTTATGGAAGTCCATGGCGATCTACTGTGCATTTTTTTATGGGGCTGTATTAGTTCTCAGGCTCATTGACAGAACGGAGTTACACATGTAGGGGCCAGGCAAAGTTATTTTCATTTTAACAGCAGAGTGCACTATTTACAATATATATTTTGTGAATGGGGGACATCAACGCTGGCTCCTTCATAGGCTTAGCAAAAAGGCGCCACTTGCAGGCAAGTCTGCATCTGCAGCGTTTAAAGAGGAGACTCCCTTGGCCTTTCCATAAATAAAGTCAAAATCCGTGGGAGTCTGAGACTTTTGACACATCAGCATGCTACCATCTCTCTCAAGATAAGGGCCTGCACTTACCCCAATTATAGAGCATATGTAAAGCGACAATAAAGACAAAAGAGAGTTGATCAGGCCCCATAACCACAGAAGCTTGAAAACACTGGAGTTTACAGTACCCTTTGATTTATGGCGAGGCAAATTCCCTGCTCTTCACAAGGGCGAACAAAACACACTTTTATACTGTTCGTTCCGTTGAAAAAATTAAAATAAATTCAGTCACACTTCATCCAAGGGAAAGGTTAGACATTCATTGTAATCTAAATAGTTTCTGCAGTATGTCTGAGTCACGGCCAGCAATGCGTGCCCTACTGCCTAGTAGCAAGAAAAACAAAAGTCACTTTTCATATCAGGGTGTAAGATGGTACTGGAGTGCTTTACATGAGCACCAGTTACGTTACACAAAGACACATTTATTTATTTTTAGGCACCAGGAGATTTAGATTGTGATTTGCCCAGGATCACAGGAGGTTGAGCGGACGCCGAGACTCAAGCCTGGTTCCCCTGCTTGTAATTTATAAATAGTCACAAACACAATTTATTATTAGCAGCACCCTTAAAAATAAACAGCACTAGCCTACAGCCGCATATTCGAACACTGGCGACGGCGGCATTGGCATTCCATAGAAACACTTAAACATAGAAAACCAACAAAACGGAGTTTACCTTTTGTTTTACTCTGTGGCCCGCCGCTTCTGTGACTTGGAACGTGCTTGTAATTTCGGCCGGTCCGGGACATGTCCAGTGGTGAGGGGACTCACGAGGTGATGGAAGGAGGGGTCTTGCCTGCAGCGCTCCCTCATGTGCAAAACCGTTAATGGTGGCAATGTGCACGAAGTGAAGTGAGAAGAGAGGCAAGAGCAGAAATGGCCAATCACAGCATGGCTTCATGATAAAGCCATACGGTGATTGGTCATGTTACAGCGCTGGCCTCTGTTGAGATGTATTAATTGAATTATATGACAACGATGCGTGGTAAAGGGAAAATAGTGATTGCCAAACTGCACCTGGTGGTAATGTTACTACGGTTAAACCAACCATTGCTGGCGTCACTACCCCTGCCCCTTTAATCACAATTTATCTTTTAATTGGTTACATGTTTTAGAACTCCAAGCCCCCAGTGCATTTATTCACATTGAAGCTTTTCAGTTTTCACACTCATGCGAACATGAACATATTAACTTTCATTTAATAAGCACACTCCTTTATTTGAAAAAAATATGTAGCACAATAAATTGAATAAACGTAACTGTAATAAAACCTACCTTAACCTTTAATTTGCAGGATGATTTGGAGGGGTCGGCTAGAGGTGCGTTTTAGATGCACTGGCGCCTCTTGTTTGAATTCGGAAGGCCCGGACCGTTACTAATCTGTGGTGGTAGCTCCTGTGGCAGAGGAGCTCAGGCCGGCACTTCAGTTCGAGGCTGGCAGACAGAGAGCTTGGAAGGCCCGGGCAGCAAAATGCTCAGTTCACGGTGAGCATGCTGTTCGGGGCCATCAGTAAAATCCTGCTGCTTGGTTCTTTTCTCTTCGATTTCAAACAACACACACAGTCCTGCCAAGTGTCACACATCAGGCGTGACGCTAACGCATTTCAGTGTGGTGTTCCGCATCACCGCACTGAAATGCATTGTCACGCATTTTGCCCACTCTACTCTGACGCGCTGAAACTGGCCCGCTAGGTATAACGCAGGTGCCGCAGGCAGCGCGGCGCGCGCTGGCGCTGCCGGGCTGGTCACGGTGTGCCTCTGACCTGTGTGCGCGCGGAGGGGGGAGCTGCTGCTCTGCTGAGACACTGCTCTCGCTCCCGCAGGCGACAGAGTAATTGACATGAATCCGGCGGTCCCTGCAGCTCTGAGAGCCCGTGCCTCAGCGTGCGTGCCCAAATTGAAATATGCTGCTAGCTTGCTACAATGTTGCAAAACCTGCAGGCTGCAGTGTGCTGGCTCTTAATGATTCCCGCCGCGGAACAGGAAGCAGCGGAAGTAACTAGTGAGGCTCGACTTTGAGAAGAAGCGGGCGGGCGGGAGTGACTCTGAGTTGCAGAGTCTGTGTCTCTCAGTGAGTCACACCAATGACTACTAACTACTGAGCAACAATCGGGCGGGCCCAATCAGATGCCCGACGCTGCGGAGGACGTCACATCTTGTTGCTGGAGCGGGAGTTCAGTTTAAGGAAGGCGTGCTGCTCTAGACTGGCTGTTTTGCGGTCAGCGCCGCAAATTCAATGATGGTATTGCTCACAGCGCTGTTGCAGGCAGCTCTGACCGGGCCGCCGCCGTGTAGCTCACTCAGCTGTATTAATTTTACCAGTGCAGCCCTTTCCTTTATCTACTTTGCCTGACATGGGTTCGGCCCTCGGCCCGCCGCCTCGAGGATCAGTGTCGGTGCATTTAGGTAAGCCGGGTTGGGGTTGTGGTATTCAGTGGGGGCAGAGGGTATGGACCTTTGGGGGCCAATTGTGGTGCATCCCTGTCTTTGTGCCTCCCGACGTCAAAGGGAAGCTTAGAAATAGCACTGCTGCCCGTATGTTATGGAATGTGTTAGGAGGGACAGAAATACTGTTTTAATATGCTTGAATGTATTTTTATAATATAACATACAGATGTGAAAGCAAAATGTTTGTTTTCATGAATTATTTGGGTTTAAAATATTATTTAAATTTAGGCACAAGAAGCTTTTTTGTTTGTTTGAATAATAACATAAAAATATATATAATATCAGAGTCCGGCGTATAGTAGTTGCTAACTTGATATGGCTGCTAAAATTTGCTTCATTCTGAGCTGCCTGCCCTCCCCTATATGTTTCCCTCTGCTTGATTTTGCTAGCGAGAAAGTGTCACTCATAGTCGTTAAAATGTCACTCCTAATTTCACTCAAATTAAGAAAATGTCACACATAGCAATCTGAAACCTTGGCAGCTATGCACACACACAACAGTAAAAGCACAGTACACGCTGCTGCGACATGGTTGTTCCTTAGGCCCCAGCCTGCCAATCAAAATGAGCAACAGCAGTTTCAGAGGCCAGTGACACGCCCAGCCTTTCGTTTTCTCCATAGACCTACCCCGCCCCTGCCCATTTACTTTAATGGCACTGCTCCAGACACGCCCTGGGCCATTGCGAAGACCGCCCAAATGGGTTTCTGCATCTCGCAATGAACAATCGCCACTCTCACCACTATTGACGTCACATTTCTAGCTTATGCTTGCGGGTCGAGCAAGACCTCGCCCTGGCCCCTGACAAAGTGCAGGATCGTCCGGTCACAGGCCATTCGTTCGGACCCTCACCCCGCCCTCAGAAAAACAATGAATGAATCAAATAAAATGGTAAAATGCAAACTTAAATTTTATTTTAAGCTGCCCAGTGTTATTTTTTCATCCTCTTCTTCTTTCTCCTACAAGGTGGGAGGGCAGCGCCCATTTCGACCATTAATACCAGCCGCCCCTGGTGGTGGTCCGGGAGAGTCAGAAGCTCTGGTTCCACGTGGACCAAGCGGTGGCGTGTCGGTCCTTGTGTGACTTTGTCTGGCTGCCCAGGCATGCCTGGCCGTGATGGTCCATGATATTTGGGACAAGGTGGCCCTCAAGAAAGGCCTGACTACCTTCCCCTCACCGAACACGCCTATCGCGAGAAACCCTGATATTCCCCCAGCGCTTTCACCCCTCTCTTTCAGCTCATGGTGCGATCAGGACTGTCAGATCAATCAATCAATCAGGGGTTTGTTAAAGCGCGACTACTCACCCGTAAGGGTCTCAAGGTGCTAGGGGTGGGGGGAGGGGGTGCAGGTTCCATTCTATCAAGGAGGGGGTCTGTCGAAGAGCCAGGTTTTGAGGTTTATTGCGAAGATGGGGAGCGAGTTTGTCTGTCTGCGGTGGAGTGGAAGGGCGTTCCATGCTTTGGCCGCGAGGAAGGAGAAGGAGCGGCCTCCCGATCTGGTCTTTCTTGTGCGGGGGACCACGGCGTAGGAGAGCTGGGCTGATCGTAGGGTCCTTTGGGGTGCGTGGAATTTGAGTCGGCTGTTCAGGTATGCTGGTCCGGTGCAGTGGAGGGCCTTGTGTGCGTGGGTGAGCATCTTAAAGGTGATTCTCGCCTCGACGGGGAGCCAGTGGAGTGTGCGCAGTTGCTGGGAGATGTGGCAGTGTTTTGGCAGGTTAAGGACCAGTCTTGCGGCGGCGTTCTGGATGTTCTGTAGCTTGCGGGTGAGGTTTTTGTTTATTCCGGCGTAGGGTGCGTTGCCGTAGTCGAGTCTGCTGGTGACCAGGGCGTGAGTGACGGTCTTTCGGTGTTCGAGGGGGATCCATTTGAAGGTCTTACGAAGGAGGCGGAGGTTGTGGAAGCAGGAACGAGACAGAGTTGATCTGGTGATCCATTTTGAGCTCGGAGTCCAGGATGATTCCCAGGTTGCGTGCATGGTCCGTGGGGGTTGGCGGGTTTCCGAGGGCGGTGGGCCACCAGGTGTCGCTCCGGGCATCGGGGTTTGGGCCCATGATGAGTACTTCTGTTTTGTTGGTGTTTAGTTGTAGGCAGCTGTTTTTCATCCATTTGGCAGCGGCTTCCATGCCTTCTCGAAAGTTGCGTCTGGCGGTGTTGGGCTCGTTGGATAGGGAGAGGATGAACTGGGTGTCGTCTGCGTATGACACGATGTTGAGTCCATAGGTTCTGACGATGGGGGCGAGTGGAGCCATGTAGATGTTGAAGAGCGTCGGGCTGAGGGAGGAGCCCTGGGGGACTCCGCAGGTGGTAGGTGTGGGGTCCGAGAGGAAAGGGGGGAGTCTGACCCGCTGCGTCCTGCCAGAGAGGAAGGAGCGGATCCAGTCGAGGGCCTTGTCCTGGATTCCTGCATCGTAGAGTCTGCGTATTAGGGTGCGGTGGGAGACTGTACCGAACGCCGCTGATAGGTCGAGGAGGATGAGGGCTACTGTTTATCCTTTGTCCAGTAGGGTGCGGATGTCATCTGTTGCGGCGAGGAGGGCGGTTTCCGTACTGTGGTTTTTCTGAAGCCGGATTGGGAGGAGTCGATGATGTTGTGTTCTTCAATGAAAGTAGCGAGTTGGCTGTTGATGGCTTTCTCGATGACTTTCGCTGGGAACGGGAGCAGGGAGATGGGTCTGTAGTTTTTAAGGTCAGTGGGGTCCGCTGGAGGTTTCTTTAGGAGGGGGTTGACCTCGGCGTGTTTCCAGTCATCGGGGAACGAGGCGGTCGCCAGGGAGCGGTTGATGGTGTGGCGGAGCATGGGTGCGTTGGTGTCGGCAGCTCTGTTGAAGATGTGGAGGGGGCAGGGGTCCGTGGGGGCCCCTGAGTGGATTGACTTCATTGTCTTCAGTGTGTCTTCGGTGGTGAGGGCTGTCCAGTCATCAATCGCTGGTTTCTGGGTGTCAGGGGTGGTTGGTGAGGGTTCAGTGTGTTGGTTGTCTTCGTCGAAGTTGTCGTAGATGCTCTTAATTTTGTGGTGGAAAAAGGTGCTGAGTTTGTCGCAGAGGTCTTGTGAGGGAGGGATGTCGGTAGACTCGCTGGTGGGTTGGGCGAACTCCTTGATGATGCTGAAGAGTTCCTTGCTGTTGTGCGCGTGGGTGGAGATTCTGTCTTCAATCGCTTTTTTCCTCGTTTCTCTGATGAGTTGATGGTGGGCGTTGGTGGCGGCTCTGAAGTGGTAGTGGGCTTCTGTGGATTTGGTGTTCCTCCAGGCCTTTTCGAGGCGGCGGCATGTGCGTCTGGACTCTCGAAGTTTGGTGGTAAACCATCTGGCTTTCTTGGCGCGGGTATTGTTGTTTTTCTTGAGGGGGCTATGGTGTTGGTGCTGTCCGAGATCCATCTATGCAGGGTTCGGGCTGCGGTGTTGGGGTCGTCATTTTCCGCGATGGTTGGGGTGGAGTTGTTGAGTGAGGAGGTGAGCTGGTCGTCGGTGATTTTGGTCCAGTTTCTTCGTGGGAGCAGGTGCTTGTGTCTGTGGATGGTGGGCGTTCTGAAGGTGAAGTGGACGCAACGATGGTCGGTCCATGGTAGTTCGGTGGTGTGGCTGAAGGTGATGGAGTTTCCTTTAGTGAAGAGGGGGTTGAGGGTGTGTCCTGCTGAGTGCGTGGGCTCGGTCACGATCTGGCGGAGTCCAATGTTGTGGAGGTTGTCCAGGAGGGATGTAGTGTTGGGGTCCAGTTGGTTGTCGAGGTGGAAGCTGAGGTCTCCCAGCAGGGTGTAGTTGGTGGATGCGATGGCCTGCAGGGAGATAATGTCCGTGATGGAGTTGGTGAAGGGTCCGCGGGGTCCAGGGAGTTGGTAGATGAGGGTTCCTCGGAGGGTGGCGGTGGGGCTGGCCAGTATCTTGAAGTGAAGGTGTTCCAACAGTTCTGTGGGCTCGTCGGGGAGTGTGCTCAGGCGGAGGCTGGATTTGTGGACGATGGCGATTCCTCCTCCTGGGCGGGTGGGGCGGTCCTTCCTGGAGATCTTGTATCCTTGGGGGATGGCGATGGCGACGTCCGGTCCCAAGGTGGTGTTGGTCCAGGTTTCGGTGAAGAACGCTACGTCCAGGGTGGTGCTGTCGAGGAGGTTCCAGATTTCTGTGGCGTGTTTGTGGAGGGATCGGACGTTGAGGAGGATGCATTGCAGGGTCTTCGGTTCGGTTGTGTTCTTGTGGGCGGGTTGTGCTGGATCCGTGTTCTTGGCGGTGCTGCAGGTGTGCCGGCAGCGGTGACAGCTGAAGGGTCCGTGGGTGTCGGCTGGTGATGCTAGCTTGCAGTTGTTGTTGCGGCCTGGGTTGAGTGCGTGGAGTGCTGCTGGGTCGTAGCGTTGGCGGGGCGGAGGTCCAGGGTTCCTGGCGCTGGTCGCGGTCGGGGGTCGCAGACGGGCGCAGACGGGCTTGCCTTTGACGCGCCATCGGCGCGGCGCGGCCGCTCAGCGACCGCCATTAAGTAGGGGTCGGGGAGGGCTGTACAGCTGGGAGGCGGGAGCGGGGAGGGGAGCTGCATTGGGCCGGTCGCACTGGAGGGGAGGGGCCGCGGGGGCAGCAGCGGCGGGGAAAGGTAAAGAGAGGAAATAAGGGATAAAGAAAAAAGGGAAAATAAGCAGAAATAAGGCACAAAAGAGCAGAGATGCAGAAAAGTGCAGAAAGGTGAAAGATAAAAGAGGGTAGAAAAACGAATGAAAACGAGTGAAAGAGCAGAGCGAGAGGAAGGGAAAATGAGCAGAAATAAGGCACAAAAGAGCAGAGATGCAGAAAAGTGCAGAAAGGTGAAAGATAAAAAGGGTATAAAAACGAGTGAAAACGAGTGAAAGAGCAGAGTGAGAGGAAGGAGACAGAGGTCCACTGGACCACCAGGGATGAGGCGCAGGGAAACCTGCGGGTGGAGGAGGGCCTCCATCACCAACACTCGAGAGTGCAGGGGCAGGCCTCACTTAATGGTGGAGCTGCGAGGGTGGGAGAGCAATTTCACTGACAATGAGTCAGACACTCCCCGACCTCTTCACGGGAGAGGCTATGAAGTCCTTTAACTAATGCAATGCAGAATACCAGCTTACAGACACTTCACGGCTCCAGTATTGCCAGCTGAGACACTGGGTGCTACACCCCTCGGTCTATCCGCTGGTTACCCGAACGTACACCCTTTTTAAAAAGCTTGTAATAGCACTCAACGGCTCAAAAGGCTTGATCTCCAATACTTATCATACACTCCAGCGTTCCACGCCAGCGCGCACCCACGCCTACCAAGCAGCATGGTACAACACCACTCAGGAGGACATAACTCCTAAGCAATGGGAGACTCTGTGGCGGGATATACACAAAACCTACTGCTGTCTTTCCCTCAGAGAGACGGCATACAAATTAATGCTTCAATGGTATTATACACTGGCACGACTCTCCACTATCTATCCGGGTAACTCCTCCCTCTGTTGGCATTGTAAAGATGACACAGGTGATTTTCAACATATGTGGTGGTCATGTAAAGTGATCACCACATTCTGGAAGGAGACCTTGGGACACATCAAAGACGTCATAGGCTATCCGCTCCCTTTCTCCTATCTCACTGTCATTTTGGGTATCCACCCCTCAGCCTTATCTGCAATGACACACACAGACTGGAAGATTATTAGTTACTTGCTTTTAGCAGCGTGCCAACTTGTAGCACTCCAGTAAAAACAGGCGACCCGCCCTCAATATGGCAATGGTTCACCCGTGTATGGCACATCTTAGCAATGGAACGGATATCACACAATGTAGCCAATACAGAGAAAAAATTCCAGCACCTGTGGAAACCCAAATGCTCCAGCTCTTTGAGTAAACACCACCCATAAGGCCCCCCTCCCTCCCTATAAAATCTCTTATGTCACTAACAAGAGAGATCTTTGCCTCTCACACACACGTTGTCACTGTCCCTGCTCTCACCCTTGCTGTGGAGCACACTGACCTGCGTTTATCATGTTTGTTATGGTTCACTGGATATATATATATGACTGTTCTCCTTTCCTTCTCTGTATTTATCAGGCAATGTATTTCGCATGTACTGATTGCTACTCTTTTGTTGCTTACTGCATCTCACATGTTTTGGATATTGCCTCTATATTGTTATTTCTCACACACAGCTATGTCCTGTGTTACACTGCCAGCCAGCTAAGGTTGATGGTTGTTCTTTTGTGTTATGATTGGCACCGCAAGGTTAATGTATTACGATCTGATATTCAATAAACAGAATTTTAGTAAAAATCATAACGTTTCTCGGAAGACTCCGATTGCAGAGATTCAGCCCATGTTTTAGTTCTAGATTTTCTTTCATTTTATCCCAGCATTTTTTCTTTCATTTTATCCCAGCATTTTTTTAGAAGACTCAAGTGTCTGCTTGGTATTATCGGCTTCTGATTTGCCTTTAATTTGTGACTTATTAGCCCTGGTTGCCAAACTATCTCAACCTTTAGAAGTATAGGTTTCAGAAATTATTTTAGGGAGCTCACATTCCTGATCTACAGCGGGAACTGAAGTGAGCTGTTGGTGTGTCGCCAAAGAAGCTGCCTCCCTCCGAATATTACTTAAAATAATTGAGGACACAGTGGCAAAGTTGCCAATTAGTTTCATCTCCAAATCCAGCGCAGGGGCCACTCCATGTTCAATCTGAATCTGTTTAAGCACTTCAGACAAAACAGCAATTGAAGGAGTACCATGAGTAAGAGTGTAGATGCAAGCAAATACAGTACCCCACATATTACACTCCTCAACTGGGGGAACCATACTTTGGGGCCGATTCCGATTCGGGCCCGGAAAACGTACCGACCGACTCGGTACGGGAATTTAGTCCGACCGACACGTACCGGCGCCGTCCGACCCGGGTAGTACGATGAAATGCATGTGAATGACGACCGACTCGTACGGAACTCAAGGCGAACGACCGACCCGGACGGAAACAAGCCATCCGGACGGGAAACCACGCGAATCGAACCGACCAACACGCACCAGGAAACAACCCGAACGAAACGTACCCGCGAACTCCGACCCGCGCAGTACGATGCAATGGGTGCAAAATCAGACCGATTCGCACGGAGCCCAAGCCGTACGACCGACACGCATACAAAAGCGAGCCGAACAAACACAACACTCCGCGACCGACGCGTACGCCGCATATGAAACTGAGCTGAAACACAGCGGGAACGACTCGGAGAGGCGCGCACGAGACAACTGCAACGTCCTACTCGGTCAGAAGAACGACTCCTACATGCACAATAATCACAAATGAAAAAATACAAAAAAAGAGGGCCAAACAAGCAATGACAAAGCCAATAAATACAGGGGGTGAAAAAAATGGAACAAGGACACACCCCCAACTCCACCTACATAAAGGCCACAAATCCCTACCATGATCCTTTGCAAATTCCACTGACCTGTCAGCACAGAACACCATCAGACAGCAAACATAGACACACACACAGCTCATCCAACACAAAAGCCACACACCATTAGCACCTCAACAAATAGCACCCTCACACACACCCAGCAAAACCTACACTCACACACCCTCACTTGCACACACACACACATCAATCACCACCACCACCCATCACCATGCCCCTAAAGAAGAATCCAAAGTTCCTAGATAGTGAATTGGAAGTCATGATAGACGAGATCCTGAGGGTAGAGCCACAGTTGTTTGGCACATTGGTCCAACAGACCCCCATGGCGCAGAAAACCAAGATGTGGGCGAGGATCGTCGACAGGGTGAACGCACAATCACCATGTTTGCGCACAAAGGAAGACATCCAGAACAGGTGGTATGATGTGCGCAGGAGGGTCAGAGACCTACTGAAGAAGGATTACCTCCTGAGCCAGCACACCGGCAGTGGCCCTCCTGCCAAACCAGTATACCTCAGGCCCTGGGAGGAGAAGGTGTGGGCCATCCTACCACCAGTGAGCGTATATGGACTAACAAACATCCCAGAGCCTGGTGAGTACACAACTAATATACACAATATTGTGTGCCAATACACACACATCACTGTCAAGGGGATAGTCAAACCATGCACCCCTAGCAAATCAACAGCAACCAAAAGATAATCATCCCAAGAAGTGTATGTTAGTCAGATAAACATAATACATGCCATGTCATAGTGATATGTAACTGTGTCATGACATGTACAAATCCAATACCAAATAGAGCTTGGCAGTGGCACAAATCTAACCAACAAACACTGTCAGATATTTAGCCACCACTAGAACACCACCTCACAGGGAAGCTCACAGAAAGGAAGGAATCCTGTGTATGCAGGTGAAGTCAGTGTAGCCAAGAGCATGATGGGACTCGTAGTAACAGATAATGGGCAGCCTCACATTTGGACCATCAACACCACTCTGAACCATGCTCACATCACAGGGAGTGGAAAAGAACTGACAAGATGGCTGACACTGGGTACTGCTGTGGGGAGCACAAGGCCATGCTGGGAACTGTGCACCAACCAACAGCAGGACACCACTGTCAGCCATCTTGCCATTGCTGTCACACTCACACACAGTGAAGTCGACTCAAAAGGAAGGAAGTATGGGCATGCTGGGAAGGGGGGTGTAGGCAATAGCATGATGGGAGTTGTAGTCACAGATATTGCTCACCCACACAATTGGCCCATCAACACCACTCTGAACCATGCTCACATCACAGGGAGTGGATAAGGACTGACAAGATGGCTGACACTGGGTACTGCTGTGGGGAGCACAAGGCCCTGCTGGGAACTGTGCACCAACAAACAGCAGAACACCACTGCCTGACATCCTGAAAGCCAACTTGCACTCCCTGCAATGCAAGCACGTTGCATGGTGGGATATCTGGCTGGGTGGGAAGGAGGACTGACAGCACTGACCATAGTTACAAGCAGCTCTCCTCACACACCCCCTCAACACAAACTCCACATAACCCACCTGGGAGAATGCAATGCCTCACATACCAAATGAAGATCCCACAAAGAACCACCACCCTGGGTAATGCTGTGTGAAGCACAGGGACACTCTTGGGACTTGTAGCCAAACAAACGCAAGGACAACACTGTCAGCCTTCCTGTCAGCACAGGCACACTACCCCACAGGAAAGCAGAGTCAAAAGGAAGGAAGTACGGGCATGCTGGGAAGGGGGTGTAGGCAATAGCATGATGGGAGTTGGAGTCACAGATATTGCTCACCCTCACAATTGGCCCATCAACACCACTCTGAACCATGCTCACATCACAGGGAGTGGATAAGGACTGACAAGATGGCTGACACTGGGTACTGCTGTGGGGAGCACAAGGCCCTGCTGGGAACTGTGCACCAACAAACAGCAGAACACCACTGCCTGACATCCTGAAAGCCAACTTGCACTCCCTGCAATGGAAGCACGTTGCATGGTGGGATATCTGGCTGGGTGGGAAGGAGGACTGACAGCACTGACCATAGTTACAAGCAGCTCTCCTCACACACCCCCTCAACACAAACTCCACATAACCCACCTGGGAGAATGCAATGCCTCACATACCAAATGAAGATCCCACAAAGAACCACCACCCTGGGTAATGCTGTGTGAAGCACAGGGACACTCTTGGGACTTGTAGCCAAACAAACGCAAGGACAACACTGTCAGCCTTCCTGTCAGCACAGGCACACTACCCCACAGGGAAGCAGAGTCAAAAGGAAGGAAGTACGGGCATGCTGGGAAGGGGGGTGTAGGCAATAGCATGATGGGAGTTGGAGTCACAGATATTGCTCACCCTCACAATTGGCCCATGGGATATTGCTCACCCTCACAATTGGCCCATCAACACCACTCTGAACCATGCTCACATCACAGGGAGTGGATAAGGACTGACAAGATGGCTGACACTGGGTACTGCTGTGGGGAGCACAAGGCCCTGCTGGGAACTGTGCATCAACGAACAGCAAGACACCACTGAATGACATCCTGAGAGTCAACCTGAACCCACTGCAAGGGTGGCATGCTTCATGGTGGGATAACTGGGCTAGGTGGAGAAGGATGGCCGGATGTCCACCAAATACAACCAATGCTGGCCATGCACACACCTCAACATTCACATTGAAATGCCCCAGGTATGCAGGACAATGTGCTACACCAATATCAACTTCTTACTGTGACAACTTAGGACAATGCAATGTACATGCCCGCATTCAGAGGTACAGTCACAACTGTCAGGTGTGTGAACCATTGATGCCTGTAGAAACATAACATACAATGTGTGTCTCTTCCAAATACAGGTGATGATGATGGGGACACAGCAGCAGGCGAGGAGGAGTCCCTGTCCCAGGCTCCGGGGGACACTGAGCTCACTGGTGTGGAACAGCCTCTGCCCTCCTCGGATGGCGAAGACCTACCTGGCACCTCCGGTGTGAGTCATCATGCAGCACCAGCAGGAACAACATCTGCACCCCTGCACCCACCCCTCCAACAACTGCCAACACACAGACCACCCCCGCCGACACGGACAGACCAAGGACCACCGATGACAACAGCACAGGGACCCAGGCCCACCGTGGAGCAACGGACAACAACACCACTAACAACCCCCAAGGGGGCCTCGGGTCACCTGTGCGTGCCACCGCAGGTCCTGCACGTGTCGCCAGGGGTGGTGGGAGGGGTGGTAGACATAGGTCGCTGCTTGCAGAGGGGTCTGGACTGCATGATGACCCACAACTGGCACGCATCGCTGATGCGTACCAGAATAGCACCGGAGAGGTCAGACAGGTAGTGGGGATCCTCAAGGACATACAACAGCAGCAGGCTGCCCATCATGCCCGCTTGGACTCCCACATGTCCCGTGTGGAGACACACATGTCTCGCATGGAGTCCAAGTGGGACACATTGCAAGAACTCACAGCGGTGCATAGGGACATATTGACATGCCTCCGCCAGATTAGCACCAACATGGCCACACCTCCCTGTGTGCCCACAACATCTGGTGCTGCAACAACTGACACCGCCACAGGGAGGGAGGAGGACTCTGGCGGAGACTCCTCTGCACCGCAGCAGCCTGCATGTGAGGGTCCCCCCCCAAAGAAGAGGGGTCGTCCGAGGAAGGAAAACTGAGAGGTTGATGGCCACGTACATCCCCCAGGAAGCCAACACCTGTTCCGGAAATTCTCCTTTGTGTGCAAACTTTTCACCCTGTCGAATGCAACACAACTCTCCCACATGACATGGGGAGTTCAAGTTGGACTAATGTATCATATGACTGTGGACTTCACTCAGGACATTTCTGCTACCAAGACTTGCAACTCATCTGGGAACTTTGGATCACAATCCCAATGTACAGCACCCACCATCCTGTGCACTATACACACACACATTTCTGTAAATAAAATCACTAGTACACCATACTTGCCTCTGTTGTTATTCAAATGTGGATACTGTTATGGTGATGATGATCTGCTAAATTACACTGTGTATGCTAACTGCTACAGCAAGTACAACACCGTCATGTGAGTCATGGTGACGTGACACATATGAGGGAGACACACCACTAGGGCTATACAACACAGAGACACCAGGGCCATCGGACTCATCGCCCACAGTGATGTTGCCAGGAAATACTGTGGAATGCACAGACACCACACCTATTCAGAGTCTGTGTCAACTAGCCCACAGGTGCAGTAAGCAAATGTCAGTCAGATGTGTGACCACAGACAACGCACATCCCAAAGTGAAGCACAGGTTTATTACACATTTGCAACATGTTGTTTCCACTACAAATGCAAGGTTTACCCACGTGGCAGTGGCCACACAGTCAACAAGTGCAGAAGATATGAAGTCCAGGGGTGTGTGGCACATCACCTGTAGGGAAACTACTGCTGCCACCCCTGAAAGCTGAATCATGGTGTCGGGGGATCCAAGTTGACCAAAGTACTCAGTAAGCACCCTGTGAAGGACAGACATGACACACAGTTAAAACCACCGAAGAACAGGACAGAACTGCAATACTCATGCCCAATACATGTCACAAGACAACTACACAAAACCAAGTTAGCATGTCAAAACTGTTGGGGAGTACAGACTACCTGTAAGGACACATTGCTGCACGCATCCAGTCAAGTAGCACATGGCCACACTCAAACAGCACCAGAGCACCACCCACACATATCATGCAAACTCACATCATTCACATTACATCTCCCTGGATACTCACATTCAGCTGAAGAAGTTGGTGATGAGCTGTGTGCGGACATCACCATCATCATCATCATCATCACTGGCATCGTGGTCCAGGCCAGGATCCTCCACAGGTGGCGGACGTTGGTCATCGTCATCCAG
Source organism: Calotriton arnoldi (assembly GCA_963921515.1). Classification (NCBI taxonomy): domain Eukaryota; kingdom Metazoa; phylum Chordata; class Amphibia; order Caudata; family Salamandridae; genus Calotriton; species Calotriton arnoldi. The sequence goes on along the minus strand of CAWUFW010002676.1, from coordinate 1,907,875 downwards.
GATGAGAGGCAACTCCTTCCGCACTGCCAGGTTGTGTAGCATGCAGCAGACGATGACAATCTTGCACACCTTTGCTGGGGCATATGGGAGGGCCCCTCCTGTCTTGTCCAGGCAGCGGAAGCGGCTCTTCAGGAGACCAAATGTCCGCTCAATCACTCTCCTGGTCCGACCATGTGCCTCATTGTAGCGCATCTGGGCTGGTGTCACAGGGTTCCTGAGGGGTGTCAGCAACCACGGCATGTTGGGGTATCCGGAGTCACCTACGGACAGACAAGTGCACATTAGCTGAGTTGGAAAAGTGGGCGGAATACTACAGAGCAGAACACACACAATGGTACAAAGTCAGTACACACCGACAAGCCAGGCACGCTGGTTCTGCATCTGTGCCATCATCCTCGGGATGCGACTACTCCTCATCACGTAGGCATCGTGTGCTGAACCAGGGAAACGGGCACACACATGTGTGATGCTCATATCTGCAAGACATACCACCAGAGCATTGATCGAATGGTAATGTTTCCGGTTCCGGTATGCCTGCTCATGTGCCTGTGGTGGTACCAAAGCCACATGTGTCCCATCAATGGAGCCAATGACATGTGGCATCCTCCCCAGGGCATAGAAGTCACTCTTGACGTCAGTGAGTTGTTGACGTGTAGGGAAATAGATGTACTGGTTCAGACATCTCAACATTGCCTCCAAAACATTGCGTAGCACACGGCTGAACATAGTCTGTGACATCCCACCGGCAGTCGCCACAGTGTGTTGAAAGGTACCGGTGGCAAAGAAGTGTAGGGCTGCCATTACCTTCACCTTGGGGGTCAGCGCCGTAGGGTACGGCCGGTCAGGTTGCAAATGTGGTGCCAAGCGCACTACCAAATCCTCAATCAGCTGCCTGGTGAAGCGGTACCGTCGGATGCTGTCACGTTCCACCATCGTTGCCAGGTCAGGGAATGGTCTATGGACAGCTGGAGCCCTGCAGTGCATAGGTTGAAGAAAGAAAGATTGTCAGTCACCCCACATATGTGCCATTCACCATACTCAATTTCACATGATACATCATTATGAGACACAAGTACTTGATGTGTGTGCCGTTCTGTTCGGACATAACTCGCACCTACATGGCCATCATCTAACTTCTCAGTACAACATGTGTGGACAACAGGTTCCAGGTTGTGCTATGGGAAACCATTAGGCTGTGTCACAGTACCCATTTACTGCTGTCACGTTCCACACACACACCACAGTGACATGTCTGGACAGATGCGCCACAGGCATCACAGCTCATTGACAGGTAGATTCCCAGTGACCCTGTCTTGCCACATGGACACTGGCATGACATGGCGTATCATGTACACGTCAGAAAAACAAACATGAATCCCACAGGTAGTGGCCCCTGTCGCCTCCGCAGGACAGACATGGACGCCAGTGATGCACAACATCAAAGTCCATGCACAAACAACGTTGATGTGGAGACTGTCTCCCATCGTGCACATGGAATCAGAGACATCGGAAACACAACATGCACACAGACTGTGGAGGGACATCACTATTGTGGCAATGGGTCACCCTGTGACGGTCATGCCTTCCCCCATGGGACCCTGGGGGTATGTGACATGTCACACACATACACAACCTGGAAATGTGACCATGTCACATGCTCCGAAATGAACTGTTGCACATCACAGTGGTCATGTGCACAACACACAAAGGACCCTGTCCCCATGAACACATGCACAGCCTGGGTGTGGCTGCCCACAAGTGCCACCACAGAAACCACATGTTAACCCCCATACACAGAAAAGGTAATGCAGCCTTACATGCCTTAGGAAACAGTGTGGACTGGGTGTGGTGTTGTAGGTGTGCCCCTGGGTCTCTGGCAGGTATATGTGGCTGGCATACGTTCACCAGTAACAAGCATGGTGACATATGCGACTGACCTGTACAGGTACGCGTTGTACAGCAATGGACCGATCGGTGTGCCCGTCCGGACCATTGCATCTGTTGTGAGCGGGTACGCGTTGTATCCCGAAATACGCGTTGTACAGCAATGGACCGATCGGTGTGCCCGGCCGGCCCATTGCATCTGTTGTGAGCGGGTACGCGTTGTACAGCAATGGACCGATCGGTGTGCCCAGCCGGCCCATTGCATCTGTTGTGAGCGGGTACGCGTTGTACAGCAATGGACCGATCGGTGTGCCCGGCCGGCCCATTGCATCTGTTGTGAGCGGGTACGCGTTGTACAGCAATGGACCGATCGGTGTGCCCGGCCGGACCATTGCATCTGTTGTGAGCGGGTACGCGTTGTACAGCAATGGACCGATCGGTGTGCCCGGCCGGACCATTGCATCTGTTGTGAGCGGGTACGCGTTGTACAGCAATGGACCGATCGGTGTGCCCGGCCGGACCATTGCATCTGTTGTGAGCGGGTACGCGTTGTATCCCGAAATACGCGTTGTACAGCAATGGACCGATCGGTGTGCCCGGCCGGCCCATTACATCTGTTGTGAGCGGGTACGCCTTGTACAGCAATAGACCGATCGGTGTGCCCGGCCGGCCCATTGCATCTGTTGTGAGCGGGTACGCGTTGTACAGCAATGGACCGATCGGTGTGCCCGGCCGGCCCATTGCATCTGTTGTGAGCGGGTACGCGTTGTACAGCAATGGACCGATCGTGTGCCCGGCCGGACCATTGCATCTGTTGTGAGCGGGTACGCGTTGTACAGCAATGGACCGATCGGTGTGCCCGGCCGGCCCATTGCATCTGTTGTGAGCGGGTACGCGTTGTATCCCGAAATACGCGTTGTACAGCAATGGATCGAACGGTGCGCACGCGTTGGCTGGGGCCTGGCATGGCAACGGACGCGTATTCGAAGCTTCAACGAGTGTAATGCAGTGAATTCAGTTGGCCAGCCACAACAATGTTGCAAAATCATGGGTGTCATGAACTTGGATTTTTGAAGGATGCTGTGGGCGTGTATTAGTGCTGCTATTCCATGGATTGGTCAGATTCAGAAGATGCAAACGACTTGGACCTATCACTTTGGACACATGGGACAGTATCTGCCTCTGCAGCACACATATAATGCTGGCTGTTCCCCTGAGAGCTCACTTGCCTGCACTACATGCTCCAGGACGACATCTGCCACCAACACTGCTGCTGTCTCTGCATCCTCTGGCTACTGCAATGGCACATACTGTGGAGAGAGCCCCAGCCTTCAGCCTTGAGGAGAACCAGGCCCTGCTGGACAGCCTCCTTCCACAGTACAGCAAGCTGTATGGGACACCAGGGGAGCAGGTGAGTGTGCTGTCCACTGCCTTACTAATTTTGCATGTTGTCTGACTAGCAGGACTTACAGTGTGCACACCACTGGCTAGCATGCTCACTGAGTAGTTCTGACCCCCAAAGTGTGTAGTTACATGCACTGAACAGGTACAGTGCAGTAACAGTGCATTCCAACAAGGTTTACTTCCCATGCAATGATGCCATGTAGTAACTGCTGGCAAACTGTTCATAGCCATCGTTGCACTGCCTGTGTACATCATGTGCCCCAGTGATTGAGACATGTATATCCAACTGTGTGATGCACGTATATGTTGCATGTGTAGTAATGGCATTTTCACTTTGTCATCCTCACAGGTTGATGCCCACCAGAAGCAGGAAATCTGGCTGACCATCGCCCGGAAAGTAAGATCCGTGGGGGTCTACAGGCGCAGGATCCACAACTGCCAGAAGAGGTGGCAGGACCTTCGTGGCTGGACCCGGAGGATCGCAAGGGTCCAGCTGAAGCTGTCGCCTCCTCGCAGGAGGGGCGGACACCGGACCCTGACCCCCCACATGCTCCGGATCCTGGCGGTGGTCTTCCCTGACCTGGATGGGCAGCTGAAGGACAGACAGCAGCAAGGAGGGGGTGAGTCCATGACTGCACTGTGCACTTTGTCTAACATGCTATGTGCCCTCCTCTGGCCTGGTTAAACTTCCACAGTACATCAGTCATGTGGTCCAGGACCCATGTCCCTCATTTGTGACATGCCCACTCCTCATCTGATACGCATATGTGTGGCCCTTACAGTCAGGAAATTGTGTCACTTGGGGACTGTGTCATTGCATTTAGCTTTGCTCAAGGTGGGGGACAGCATTTGTTCCGGTGACTATGTTGTGGGATTCATGGGTGGGTCAATTGCTCACACAATGCCCAAGTCCTGACATGTAATCTGGGTGTAACTTTGATATGTGGTCCACTTGCTGATCTGATTCACCACATGTCCCTGGGGTATTTGTCACCCCCCCATGCTGCGGGTGGGAACAATGTTTGGGCCTCAGGAGTATGTATATCAAGTGTGTCACACATGCTTAGACACCTGCCTACTGTCCAGGACTCATCCCTCTTACAGGTGGAGCTGGACAGTCATGCCTACTCCAGGGCATACAATAGACTCTGTACTCCCACTCCCGTGGATCATCTGACATGTTGTGATCAGTGACATGTTCCCTCAGGTGTCTGCCTCTGTGTCAGTGTGCTGTGGCTTCGTTGTCAGGACTACTGGTATGTTTGTCGGTTAGGGCTCAGCATGCCATCTGAGATGTGACCATGAGAGACGATACTTCTGTGACGTATAGATGTTTGATCACTTGACTGTGCACACAGGTGTATGCGACTGTGACTTTCAGGCAGCTGTTATTAATTCACAGCACACTGTGAGGTGCTCAGGTTCTGGGAGTTGTGTTTCATGTCCCCCATATGTCCAATTGGCATGACGTGGACAAATACTAGTTCAGATGATGTGGTGTGTGGGGGATGGACATGTGCACTTGTCAGTTACATAACTTGCATTCCCCATGTCCTAGGATTGTGACACAGTGCAGACTGTTGTTGGCAGGCTGCCATGGCCATGTGACTGGAGACAGTGATGTATGACTTTGCACGCATGCCTGTGTCATGGCATTAAACTTCCTAAGAGTGATCCTGCAGGGGAGTGACATGTGCAACATGCACCCCATTGTGGCATGGACTATCCAGACATGGGTGCATCATGGTGTCTGGTGCTGGTATGCATCACATGCATTTCTATTTAGACTCTGGCCATCCCTTTCTCCGGACACCTGCACTGACTCAGTGGCAAGAGATGTGATGTGTGCATGTTCACATACTTCACCGTGTTCCCTGCAATGTCCAACAACTGTGTAGGTGGTGCATGTGTCCACACTGGGGTCTTACCATCAGACAGGCACCAGACAGATGGGTGCAAGGGCAGGAGGGGTGTGAGTCCCATGGTTGACCATCAGACTGACAATTGGCTTCTCCAAATCTGTGTGAGGAGTTTTGGCAATGTTCAACTAAGGATGCCAGGGCTGGCTCTGTAAGTGCTGTACTTACTGTGGTGTGTGCGGTCAGTGCAGGTGACTGATGTTTGTCTGTTTCCCTAATTGTTTGCAGAAACATCCACGGCCACAGGAGGGGACAGCTCCACGGACCAGGAGGAGCAGCGGAGCCAGACTGGGTCAGCATCCGACGAGTGGTCAGAGGGACCCAGTGGCACGGAAGGCGAGGGGAGCCACACCGAGGAGTCCTCAGCACCATCCACCTCAGCTGAGGACCACAGCAGCTCGGAGGATAACTCCCTTGTGGAGGCGGTTGTCAGCAGCCACCACACCCCTGCTAGTCTGTCTGGCCCCGCCACCACCACCACCACCATCAGCACCGCCCTCCCATTGGCTCCAATTCCAGAGGTCTGTGGAGGCTCCCGTGTTCGGGAGCGTGTCTCCTTCGTGCCAGGCACCGCACCCCCTGCCCCTGTGTCCCCTGCTGCCCTGAGTGAGGAGTCTGTGTACCTACTTCGGCAGCTCCATGTAGGGCAGACAGCAATGCTGAGTGTCCTCCATGCACACACCACTCTGTTGACACAGCTGGTGTCGTTCATGGAGGGCATCTCGACGGGTATGTCTGCCCTACAGAGGAGCAATAAGTCCATGGACTCCTCCCTGACAGCAGCAGTGTCCCTCCTCCAACAGTCCCTCCCACCTCCTACCTCTGCCCCATCCACACTTCCTGGCACCCTACCTGTCCAAAGCACATGCACACCTGCACAATCACCCAAGCACACAGACACGAGCAGCACAGACACACCCAAAAGAAAGGCAAGACGTGCACACAAGCATCCTCAGGGGACAGATACCACACACACAGGGGATGGGGAACAGACACACACACAGGCATCCACAGTCACTCCGCAGTCCTCCAAATCCTCTCCCTCCAAGACCCCTTCCCTTGCCTCACCTGCAACCCCACCTACACAGCAGATCTTCCTGTGTGACCTCGGCCTCTTCCCCTCCGATCCTGCAGATCCGGCATACCGGGGGAAGAGGAAGTCCACCCACACAGAGGGGAGTGCCCCTCGCCCCCGGACACCCTCCCCCAGGCGCAGGCAGACTGAGGACCCCATTCGGAAGTCCCCCGGACCAGGAAGGGCAAGACCCCACCACCACCACCACGCAGCTCCACCACCCAGTCTCTCTCCTCCATCCCCCAGGCCACCACTCCACAGGTTCCACCGCCACACCCTGCCCTAGGTTCCCCCACACACCGATACCGCATCCCCAAACTGCTTAGGCCCTCCCCCTGCCACTTGCTCTTCCACCCCCAACCCAGACACTCAGCCTGTTTGTGCAACTGGTGTGGAGACCGGGTCCCCCCCCTCTGTCCTGCCCACCTCATCTGCCCCCCCTTCCACTCCCTTGGAGTCATGCACTGCAGTGGAGTCCACAACCACCCCATCTGACTCGGGCACTGCAGTGGGGACCCAGTCCACTCCATCAGACCAGCCCACTGAAGTGGTTGCAGCACCAACACCATCTGACTTGTGCCCTACAGTGGTGCCGGCCCCCCCTGAGTCAGACACCTCCACTGCAGTTGCTGGTGACACTCCTGCACCCACCACCCCTTCACTGCCTCACTCTGGCATCCCCTGATCCTGTCCCTGCGGTGCCTGGCCTGCCCCTTGTATGCCCCTCCAAGGGGGATGTCCCCTGTCCCTACCAGTGCAGGCAAGCAATGGGTGACAAGTTGTCACATATCACCCTGTTGGGACTGTGTATTTGGACTGGCCATTGGCCTTAGTTTAATTTGGACTTCTGATTTTTTATTGACATTTGCTGAATAAAGCCTATTTTTGTTTACTTGTGGTTTTTCTTTTGATGTACATGATGTAGATGAGTATCATCATGCATTTGCAGTTGTAATAGTGTTCAGATCAGGGAAATGAAGTGTTGCAGTGATGGACTCCATGTGGTCCATGGGATATGTGTCCTGTTGTAGTCTGGATCTATGGCATCCTCTGCTGCAGTCTGAGGGTGTGATGTTCAGCATATGACACAGGGATGTACGTTTTGCATTTGTAAATTAACATCTTTGTCTTACAGTGATGCACATCTGGTGGGCTTACCACTGTTCAATGTTTCTATTTCCCTGACTGTGTGCCCATCTCCACTGGACATGCAGTTTAGCACACCAATGTTGAAGGACTCATCAGTGTATACAGTGCACCTTGCTTGACACGTGTTTTGGGTGTATGCAGATGACTGACGTGACACTCCCGTACCCAGGCTGATGTGAGCAGAGCCTTCAGTGTGTTGTAGTTGTTGACTCACTGACCGAGTGTTCTGCCGACATGTTTGAGTCGTGCACAGACAAGGTTTGGCACAGCGGACCTTCCACAGCAGTGGAGTGCCCTCATGGCAGTGTGTAATCCCGTGACATTTCCTGGGCCCGTGTTTTGTGTTGTGTAAGCATGTCTGTGCGTGTACCCTTCCCTTTTCCTACACAGGCTGTGTCCCTACGGATGTTCCTGTTTCTGATGCTTGCTGAGTTGTTCTGTGTTCATCCAGCATCTTGGACCTGGTTACTCCGGGATGTGGGTGCATGGCAAACTAAGGTTCATCAGGTTGTCATCCTAGGTTGTCTTTGTTGTCAGGGCTGGGGTTGTGGGCAAATGCAGATGGGACACATTCAGGATTCCCCTTGGCACTTGTTGGTTACACATGTCATGTAATTTACAGTCTGTGGTAGCTTTCAGTGATTGTGACACGTTGTGTGTGTGACTGCTGCCACTCCTCAGGGTCAGAGCTGCAATGTTGGAAGTTGTGTACGTGTGTCTTTGTGTGTCACCTTGTCTTCTTCATTGGTGTGTGACTATGGCCGGGATCCCATTGATTGTGGTGGATTTCACGTCATGCCCATGTACCGCGTAGTGTGCAGTGTGTCAGACATTCACGAGTCTTGTTGACTGGCCATGTGTGATGGGTTTCTGCACCTTAGTTCCCACCACCACCCCTGGGATTGTCATGGGTGCATGTGCAATGTCACCAGTCCATGTGAGCTTCACTGCTGCACATTGGTGGAGATCAAGGTGTGTGGTGTTGAGTGTGTGCAAATGTGAGTTGTTGCACGGCTAGACCCCTACCTCCATATTGGCCATGGCTGGCAGGCCGTGCTGTTTGATTTGTACTTGTGTAGGTGTGATGGTAGTTTGTTGCTCAGGACACATGGCTGTGGTTCACAGTGTGAATGACATCTACCTTTGTCATCACAGTGGGATTATCATGCAGGCTAGTGTCACCACAATGTGGGGTCCCTGGGGGTAGTGCTGTGGTGGGTCTGTCTCTTGCTGTGTTAGTTGCTGTTCCTACTAGCTTGTGTGACATGTGTAATTTGGGCTCCCTCTCATCTAACAATGCCTGTTTGCCCACATAGGGGAATCCGATCCATGAGTTACTTTTGTATGGCACTGTATACACATCTGTGTAATTGGAATTCAGGCCTCCTCATGTGTTGTGTGGTTGCCTGGGGACACTGGCACACACCCCCATCACCTGTTGTGTTTGATATGCAGTGTGAGTCTGCCTGTTTGTGTTTGTGCATTTGCACCACTGCATTGGCATATCTTGAGTGTGCCATTGGCTGTATGTTGTTTGGTGGCTTTCCCCTGCTGTCCCTGGGACTCCTAGGTCATCAGTCAGCACAATAATCATGGTTTGTATGTCCCATTGCTGCCATGGTATGGTATTTGTTCACCTGACATCTACAGTCTCCCTAGGATAACTACATTTGTGTGTCCATTGGTGCAGATATGTGGGTCTGCATTATGATGGTCACTTCTGTCATTGTGTTATTTGTGAATGTTGACAATGTGAGCCCCCATGGGTGATGTTTGTATGCACATGGCCAAAGGTATGTTTTATTTGCACTGCACTGTTTGCCTCACCCAATCTATGTTGCTATGGGACACAACACTACTATGCCACTGATGTGTTTGTTGTTGTGTGACCAGGAATCATCCATGAAGTTTGGCTTTGGCACCTTTTACCCTGACTACACTTCCCTTTTGGTCACTGTGGTGATGGGGCTTTGGGCCCCATTGCCACACTGTTCAAAATGTGCATCAGCTATGGACCCCACACCTACCTTTTGGTCACTGTGTTGATGGGGCTTTGGGCCCCATTGCCACACTGTTCAAAAGGTGCATCAGCTATGGACCCCACACTTCCCTTTTGGTCACTGTGGTGATGGGGCTTTGGGCCCCATTGCCACACTGTTCAAAAGGTGCATCAGCTATGGACCCCACACTTCCCTTTTGGTCACTGTGGTGATGGGGCTTTGGGCCCCATTGCCACACTGTTCAAAATGTGCATCAGCTATGGACCCCACACTTACCTTTTGGTCGCTGTGGTGATGGGGTGTTCAACCCCATTGCCACAGTGGCCATGGTCGGCTTGCATTGTGGAGGCCACACACATTTATGTGCGACACATGTGCTAGGGGGTCACATTGTATGTTCAATGTCATGTTCAGTGTTGTAGGCATTTGTCACAGACTACACACGCTTGTCATGGTGTTGGGGGGGATGTAATTTTCAGACATTCCTTATGTGGGAGTATGCTGGTTGTGTCATGCATTACCCGTCCTTTGAGTAGGGGTGGTGGTAGTGGCAGGCATCCATCCCCCTAAGGGTGGGGATGGTAGTAGTGACAGGCATCCAGCCCCCTATGAGTGGGGATGGTAGTAGTGATGGGCATCCAGCCCCCTATGAGTGGGGATGGTAGTAGTGATGGGCATCCAGCCCCCTATGAGTGGGGATGGTAGTAGTGATGGGCATCCAGCCCCCTATGAGTAGGGGTGGTGGTAGTGGCAGGCATCCAGCCCCCCTGAGTAGGGGTGGTGGTGGTGGCAGGCATCCAGCCCCCCCTGAGTAGGGGTGGTGGTAGTGGTAGGCATCCAGCCCCCTAAGGGTGGGGATGGTAGTAGTGACAGGCATCCAGGCCCCCCTGAGTAGGGGTGGTGGTAGTGGTAGGCATCCAGCCCCCCCTGAGTAGGGCTGGTGGTAGTGGTAGGCATCCATCCCCCTATGAGTGGGGATGGTAGTAGTGACAGGCATTCAGGCCCACATGATTAGGGGTGGTGGTAGTGGTAGGCATCCAGCCCCCCTGAGTAGGGGTGGTGGTAGTGGTAGGCATCCATCCCCCTAAGGGTGGGGATGGTAGTAGTGACAGGCATCCAGCCCCCCCTGAGTGGGTGGTGGTAGTGGCAGGCATCCATCCCCCTAAGGGTGGGGATGGTAGTAGTGACAGGCATCCAGCCCCCCCTGAGTGGGGTGGTGGTAGTGGCAGGCATCCAGCCCCCCCTGAGTAGAGGTGGTGGTAGTGGCAGGCATCCAGCCCCCCCTGAGTAGGGGTGGTGGTAGTGGTAGGCATCCAGCCCCCTAAGGGTGGGGATGGTAGTAGTGACAGGCATCCAGGCCCCCTGAGTAGGGGTGGTGGTAGTGGTAGGCATCCAGCTCCCCTGAGTTGGGGTGGTGGTAGTTGTAGGCATCCATCCCCCTAAGGGTGGGGATGGTAGTAGTGACAGGCATCCAGCCCCCTATGAGTGGGGATGGTAGTAGTGATGGGCATCCAGCCCCCATGAGTAGGGGTGGTGGTAGTGGCAGGCATCCAGGCCCCCCTGAGTAGGGGTGGTGGTAGTGGCAGGCATCCAGCCCCCCCTGAGTAGGGGTGGTGGTAGTGGCAGGCATCCAGCCCCCCTGAGTAGGGGTGGTGGTAGTGGTAGGCATCCAGCCCCCTAAGGGTGGGGATGGTAGTAGTGACAGGCATCCAGGCCCCCCTGAGTAGGGGTGGTGGTAGTGGTAGGCATCCAGCCCCCCCTGAGTAGGGGTGGTGGTAGTGGTATGCATCCATCCCCCTATGAGTGGGGATGGTAGTAGTGACAGGCATCCAGGCCCACATGAGTTGGGGTGGTGGTAGTGGTAGGCATCCAGCCCCCCCTGAGTAGTGGTAGTGGTAGTGGCAGGCATCCAGCCCCCCCTGAGTAGGGGTGGTGGTAGTGGTAGGCATCCAGGCCCCCCTGAGTAGGGGTGGTGGTAGTGGTAGGCATCCATCCCCCTAAGGGTGGGGATGGTAGTAGTGACAGGCATCCAGCCCCCCCTGAGTGGGGTGGTGGTAGTGGCAGGCATCCATCCCCCTAAGGGTGGGGATGGTAGTAGTGACAGGCATCCAGCCCCCCCTGAGTGGGGTGGTGGTAGTGGCAGGCATCCAGCCCCCCTGAGTAGGGGTGGTGGTAGTGGCAGGCATCCAGCCCCCCTGAGTAGGGGTGGTGGTAGTGGTAGGCATCCAGCCCCCTAAGGGTGGGGATGGTAGTAGTGACAGGCATCCAGGCCCCCTGAGTAGGGGTGGTGGTAGTGGTAGGCATCCAGCCCCCTGAGTAGGGGTGGTGGTAGTGGTAGGCATCCATCCCCCTAAGGGTGGGGATGGTAGTAGTGACAGGCATCCAGCCCCCTATGAGTGGGGATGGTAGTAGTGATGGGCATCCAGCCCCCTATGAGTAGGGGTGGTGGTAGTGGCAGGCATCCAGCCCCCCCTGTGTAGGGGTGGTGGTAGTGGCAGGCATCCAGCCCCCCCTGAGTAGGGGTGGTGGTAGTGGCAGGCATCCATCCCCCTAAGGGTGGGGATGATAGTAGTGACAGGCATCCAGCCCCCCCTGAGTGGGGTGGTGGTAGTGGCAGGCATCCATCCCCCTAAGGGTGGGGATGGTAGTAGTGACAGGCATCCAGCCCCCCCTGAGTGGGGTGGTGGTAGTGGCAGGCATCCAGCCCCCCTGAGTAGGGGTGGTGGTAGTGGCAGGCATCCAGCCCCCCTGAGTAGGGGTGGTGGTAGTGGTAGGCATCCAGCCCCCTAAGGGTGGGGATGGTAGTAGTGGCAGGCATCCAGCCCCCCCTGAGTAGAGGTGGTGGTAGTGGCAGGCATCCAGCCCCCCCTGAGTAGGGGTGGTGGTAGTGGTAGGCATCCAGCCCCCTAAGGGTGGGGATGGTAGTAGTGACAGGCATCCAGGCCCCCCTGAGTAGGGGTGGTGGTAGTGGTAGGCATCCAGCTCCCCCTGAGTTGGGGTGGTGGTAGTTGTAGGCATCCATCCCCCTAAGGGTGGGGATGGTAGTAGTGACAGGCATCCAGCCCCCTATGAGTGGGGATGGTAGTAGTGATGGGCATCCAGCCCCCTATGAGTAGGGGTGGTGGTAGTGGCAGGCATCCAGGCCCCCCTGAGTAGGGGTGGTGGTAGTGGCAGGCATCCAGCCCCCCCTGAGTAGGGGTGGTGGTAGTGGCAGGCATCCAGCCCCCCTGAGTAGGGGTGGTGGTAGTGGTAGGCATCCAGCCCCCTAAGGGTGGGGATGGTAGTAGTGACAGGCATCCAGGCCCCCTGAGTAGGGGTGGTGGTAGTGGTAGGCATCCAGCCCCCCTGAGTGGGGTGGTGGTAGTGGCAGGCATCCATCCCCTAAGGGTGGGGATGGTAGTAGTGACAGGCATCCAGCCCCCTGAGTGGGGTGGTGGTAGTGGCAGGCATCCAGCCCCCCTGAGTAGGGGTGGTGGTAGTGGCAGGCATCCAGCCCCCCTGAGTAGGGGTGGTGGTAGTGGTAGGCATCCAGCCCCTGAGGGTGGGGATGGTAGTAGTGACAGGCATCCAGGCCCCCTGAGTAGGGGTGGTGGTAGTGGTAGGCATCCAGCCCCCCTGAGTAGGGGTGGTGGTAGTGGTAGGCATCCATCCCCCTAAGGGTGGGGATGGTAGTAGTGACAGGCATCCAGCCCCCTATGAGTGGGGATGGTAGTAGTGATGGGCATCCAGCCCCCTATGAGTGGGGATGGTAGTAGTGATGGGCATCCAGCCCCCTATGAGTAGGGGTGGTGGTAGTGGCAGGCATCCAGCCCCCTGTGTAGGGGTGGTGGTAGTGGCAGGCATCCAGCCCCCTGAGTAGGGGTGGTGGTAGTGGCAGGCATCCAGCCCCCCTGAGTAGGGGTGGTGGTAGTGGCAGGCATCCAGCCCCCCTGAGTAGGGGTTGTGGTAGTGGTAGGCATCCAGCCCCTAAGGGTGGGGATGGTAGTAGTGACAGGCATCCAGGCCCCCTGAGTAGGGGTGGTGGTAGTGGTAGGCATCCAGCCCCCTGAGTAGGGGTGGTGGTAGTGGTAGGCATCCATCCCCCTATGAGTGGGGATGGTAGTAGTGACAGGCATCCAGGCCCACATGAGTAGGGGTGGTGGTAGTGGTAGGCATCCAGGCCCCCCTGAGTAGGGGTGGTGGTAGTGGTAGGCATCCAGGCCCCCCTGAGTAGGGGTGGTGGTAGTGGTGGGCATCCAGCCCCCCCTGAGTAGGGGTGGTGGTAGGGTGGTGTTGGTGGTATTTCTAAATACTGATAAGGTCTATATGCATCTGGAACTGCAGCCTCCGTATATGTGTAAAATGTTTATACATTTGCATTTACTGCAAGACAAGTATCCAAGGTTTAAAAAATGTCACATCTATACGCTTCGTAAACCTCAACCATGAATGTAACATCTCCACTGTCATTGCAAGTCCATATCTATTTAAAGGTGCAGTTACTGTTGGTCTGCAATTAATAGCAATATTCACTGGTTGCGCTGCCATTTTATTGATTGAAATTCAATGAAAGGAAACTATCTTTTTAAAAGACCAAGCGTGATCAACCTACAGAAATAAATATGCACTCCCTATTAAACCTGAAGAGGATAAACCCTTAATTCCACAGCCATCTCTGTATAAAGGCAGTAAAGGACCCTTGGACACACTCAAGAAACTACTCAGGAGACCCATTAACTATGTCCCAAACCTAAAATGTTGGTGGCGCCATGTTACACGATTACTACGACTTTAGTAGGACTGTGGACTGGATCGACAAAACTTCATAATACAAGGACTGAGTCTTCTTATGTCATCAGTAAATGTTGATTCAGCTGCTAGCTCAAAGTACTGCATTTAAACTCCTAAACCTCCAACTTATGGATGCTGTCAGCAACCAGGAACATGACCACTCCTATTCCCAAGGAATTTGTAAAAACAGATCTAATCCTTTCGTTTGTCATTTTTGCATGCCCAAGGATTCACAAAGAGAAGAGACAATAATACATTCTCAAATGTTTATTGAAAAGATCTAATCCTTGTAATTAAAACATGACTGCCAGACAGATGCGACACATCATTATTATAAGCATTTATTAGAATGGTGAAAAATACAAACAATTCAACCATGTAGTTTATTCCTAATAGTGCTCCTATCTATCACTAATACCTCTACACTAGTGAGAGCATGGTGGGAGTACCCTTCTGCCAGACCCAGTTGGAATGATCTAACCCCATACCTTGGTGTAATGTCTCAAGAAGCCGGCCTCACTGCATTAACAAATGCACTCTGTCTGAGTGTGCAAGCCTACACACATCTACCTGCGCTGCTGTTTTCCTTCTTAGTATGAATGTGGGGGCCTGCGAAGCTGCATCTCATTCACAGCTCTCTGCAGCTTCCATGATAACTCTGTTGTGAAGTGCCTCTTGCCTGAATTCAAAATGGGCAATGTTTACATAATAAAACACCAGCCTTATCTCATTCTGCACGAGATGCAGAAAAACAGTCTTACTTAGTCTGGGGAAATGAGTCATCTCCCACGAGCACAAAACAAAGCAAGGACATCGCCTTCATGTATATGTCCCTGAAACTCACAGTGCAGACTACAGAACAACAATATCTAACTATAATAAATGTGTAAGTGCCATTTTGTTGTGTTAGTGAAAAATATGTTCTAACCACCATTTTGGAAAAATGCTAAGTTAAAAAGGAAAACTAAAATGGAGACAAAATGTAATCCCTATAAGAGCCCCGGGGGACTACCTACACCTAAGCCATATTGGCCACCCCTTTAGAGGTCCCACCAGTGGGTGCTTTTTTTGGACAGACAGAGTCCCCCTGTTTGTGTCCTAGCTGAGAACAATCAAAGCAGTGGTGGTTGGAAATGGGGTGCCCTGGGCCACTGCCCTCCAGAACCTCATTCCTTCTTCTCTGAAGAAGCATGGGGACCCTTTCCTTCCCCATTAGCCTGGGACTTGTCTGTGTCTCCCTTAACCTCCCCTTCACTCTACTGGGGTAACCTGAACCACCCTTCTTGGGGTCGGCCCATGTACCTTATTAGACACTGTGGTGCTGGCCCAGAGGTCCACCTCCTCAGCAAGCTTCCTGGTTTCAGAAAGCTTATATCTACCTAGTGCAGCTGTATAAAACAGGTATTGAGCATGTGCTCCCTCAGAATCAGGCTGTACAGTCCAACCAAATCATCCACTTTGCTGACCTTCACCCAGTCCTTCAGTGCTTTGTTAGGCTAAGCTAGGACTGGTTTGGGAGTTTGTGACTGTCCCTGAACCTCTGACAGTTTTTCTCAGAGGTCAGCCCTAATTTGGAGAGAAGAATAGTCTTCATAGGGGCATACTTGGTCCTCTACCTCACGTGTAAGGAGTGTGTCCCTCCCCACTGTGGGCATGTACCTCCACAAGCTACCCCCAGTACTTATATGGGACCTTGAGTACCCTCAGAGCAAACTCATATGCTTTGAACCATTTATCAATATCATCACCCACCACATAGCTGGGCACCAGATCCTTGTGTATGCGGACTCTCACCTCTCCAGTGGGCACTGCTGGTATGCTGCCGCCAATTTTTCTGGACTCCACTTGCTTGGCTTTTATGTCTAGATCCCTGACACAAAATTCATGGGCCATTCTCCTATCTTCCATCCTTAGCCTGGCCAGCTCCAGTTTGAACCTCCTCTCCTCTTCTCCACTGGAATCAGGCCCCTGGTAGACACACTGCCCCCTGCTCCATCCTGGGCATCCTGGTCATCTGCTGGGGTCAAGTTAGGGTCTCCTGGCAGCTCAGGACCCTGAACTGGGTCCTCTCTCTCTCCTTATCCTCTGTTTGTGCTCCCTCCTCCTCATTGTCATCACTATCATCGCTTCTGAGGCAGACTGCTATCTCTGCACCTCCACAAAGGCCCTGATAGCTACCTAGAGATCCAGTTAGGTAGCCCTCTTGTTTTCCTTCAGCCTCCTCTGCTTACAGAGCTTCAGCCGCTGAGCCCTGCTGAGGGTGTCAAAGTTGCACAGCTCCATCTCCATGGTGCAAAAAAGAAAGTAGGGCACTTACATTTCCAAGAGAGGGAAAATAGGCAATGGAAAACTAGGAAGGAATTTAAAAAAAGATCAATCTAATGTCAAATTATTTATTTGGGATTTTTGTGTAACACAAATCACTGTATTGTACTGCACAAATACTCAGGGTGGGTCTAGGTGCAGGTTCAAGATGGTGGGAGCCTTTTGTGTCTCTGTGGCTCTGAATAGGAGGACAGAAAACTAACCCTTGGAGTCACTCCGGTAGTCCTGGGTTCAGATGAAGATGCAGGGCTCACAACAGCGCTGGGCTCTGAGGATTCAAGGCAGGTTCCAAGCAGAAAAGCAGTCCTTCCAAGTACAGCAAAGCAGTCTTCCAGCATGTACAGCAGGTCACAGCAGCAGGCAGTTCTCTGAGAGTCCTTCCACAGGTCCAGGAGTGAACTGAAGAGTGGGTCTGAAGGCTCTATTTTTTACCCTGATGCCCTTCTTCTGGAAGGTGGGAGAAGCTTCTAGATAGGTTCTTTGAAGTGCATGGTATTTCCTGCCTCCCCTTTCCTGGCTCCAAGCTGGCTGCAGTGACAATGGAAAGGTGTTAGGTCCTTTGCGTGACGGTAGAGCACACTCTATTTAGCTGCAAGTGAGACTGTGTTCAGCTCCGCCCCCCCCCCCCATCCTGCCAGCAGGTGGCCCATTAAGGCACACCTAGGCCCTCTATTATGTGACTGTTTGGGAGTAATTCACAAAGTCTAACTGTCAGCTACACCTAGTCATGTGAACCAAGACAGGTTGCAGGCACAAAGCACAAAGGGAAAATGCCAACTTTCTAAAGGTGGCATTTTCAAAATTGTAATGAAAATCCGACTTTACCATTAAATAGTGTTTTTCCATTACCATTCTAAACATTAAACATGACATAGCTACCTGCTCCCAATTGAAAATTAAAGCTTATAAATTGTAATAAGGAATCCCTAGTGTTATCCTATGGGAAGGGTAGGCCTCACAGTAGTGACAATCAAATGTAAGAGTTTTCACTACCAGGACATGCAAAACTTAGCAGTACATGTCTAACCTTTTAATTACAGAGCACTCTGCCATATCACCTAGGGCCTACCTTAGGGGTGACATATGCAAAACGGGGGTTTAAGGCTTGGCAAGGGAGTTTGAATGCAAAGCTGACATGGCAGTTTATAACTGCATTCTAGCTGCAGTAGCAGGCCTGGGATATGTTATAAGGTGCTAGCTAAGTTGGTGGCACAATAAGGCTGCTGGCCCACTGGTAGCATTTAATTTATAGGCCCTGAGTATATGGTATACCACTGTACAAAGGATGTATAAGTAAATTAAATGTGCCAATTGGGTATCAGCCAATGCATGTTCTAGGGGAGTGAGCACAAGCACTTCAGCACTGGTTAGCAGTGGTAAAGTGCACAAAGACTTAAGACTAACAAAAACGAATTCAGCAAAAAGTGGAGAGAAAAAGGCAAAATGTTTGGGGGTGACCTCGCAGAGAGGGCCATGTTCACCAACTCTGATACACAGAATCCAGATGTGTATAATCTTCAAAGTGCAAAGTGCATTTATGACTACAGAAAGTCCATCAGCATGGAGAAATTTTCCACTGTGGTAAATTACAGGTGGGTGGTGACCAAGAAAAATTCAGTGTACAAACACATAACTTTCACAACGATGCTGAAGTAACTTTCCCAGTCTGGAAAGGAACGTAATACTACTTCTTCTAAAGACTTGAGAATTTCCAGAATGTCAAAGTGAAGTAAGCACCACATTGTTTCTCGGGCCAAATTAAAAATACATCCAAGATACACGATGAATAAGCACACATGCATTGCTGCATGCTGAACACATGCACATTTTCCACCTCGTGAAAAATCCTAGTGAGAACATTTTAGGAAGTAGAAGTACTACCCAGGAGTTCTCTTTTGGTTCATTGTGAGGTCCCAAAAAGTTGAAAATCTAATCCGCGAATAGGAGAAAAGCCATAGGTGTAGATTACACTTTAATGTAAGTTCACATTTTTTCCTATTCACAAATAGACTTTAAAAGCTTGGTTTTGTGAATTGCGTCCCAAAAGAGTACATTTACTTATGCCTTACATGTCAGACTTTTTTGCATTCATTCATCGTATAACATACGTACAGTGGCTTTCAGTCAGCCCTCATCATCCATTGGATGGTTCAAGTGTCATTTCCATTTTGCTTTCATTAAGCACACCATGCATCATGGAGCAATTTGTCAGTCAACTTCAGTCAATTGCTCTCTCCACTGTGAGTGACATCATTTCATTGGTGCACTTGTGCATAACTGCCTAAAAAGTAATCCGCTTCAGTGCCAATGCTGATTGCTTTAATTTGATGTTTATTTATTTATGTTTGCAATGTGTTATATTTTACTTACTTTATTACAAACACATGCCATTCAAATTTAGACAGCGCCACTTTTACTTATTACTTTTAATTCCTGTTGCATATGTTTGCAAAGCATAAATAAAAAAGTCACAGGCTTGCCTAAGCCAGGCCTAATAATTTTCCAATGCTTATTGCTCGTTGGAGCTGCACGATGTGTATTTGCTGGGATTTGCAGGTGATAGGGTGTTGCTGCTTTGTATGCTAATTGTAGTTGCTGAAAACATGCACATAAAAAGGTTGTGTGAATAGTTTTGCGTCATTGATGGTAATGCCCAATATTTATATTGTGATGTATGATAGCTCATTTTTGTTCATGACTGTCTGCAACATACTACATGAGAAATCATGAGTTTGACAAGTGTCGCCCTTGAACTTCTATTTCTTTTTCTTTGGTTTCACACCATTGTTTGGACAAGTGCTTCCTATATACGTATTCAGGCCTTTAGCATCCCTATTTTTTGGTAATCTGATGTTGAATAGCCTAGTGTCATTAACGTCTGCCTCTAGTCTGTAAAGTTTAGTGGTTGATTCTGATGCCTGTTTTATGTCTGCTATTTACACGTCAGAGCTCGTCTTTCTTTAGTGAATGTGGCCTTTTGTGACATTTATATTCTCAGAATTACCTAATTGTTGGGGGAAAAAACAATAGCAAAGTAAGAGCAAGTAGGGTTGAAATAATAGCAGGTCGGGTAAATGGGGGTGTAAATATGGGGTGTAACTACATCACAAAGGATGAAAAGATGGCAAATTCACCAGTTAGGTTGCCACTGCAACCTTTAGTTTCTATGGCCACCGCCAAGTGTGAAAAGTGAAAATTAAATGTGAAAGAGAGACTGATCATTATGCTTCTGAGTGTGTACACTTTTCTATCATTGACTGAGAAAATAGCTTAAGTGAAACTGAATTTCATGGTTTGTAACTCAAACAACTAGTATTAGTATCATTACATTCTTAGGAGTTGTTGAGCTGTTCAAAATGTTTCTGTGCATATCAAGCTCGTTATGCACCTGAAATCACTCAGGCCCCAACTGAGGCCCAACTGCCAAAATGGCCAAAATATTCCGCACAAAACCTGAGGAAGCTGAACAGTCAAAAAGGGGGATAAGAGGTGCAATTTCCAGTTGTCTAGTAGTCAATGCATGATAACTTTATAGACACTTAGGGGCCGATTCCGATCTCGGCCGGTAGGGCTCCGAATCGGATTCGGCTTAACCGGATCCGATTCGGAGCCCTCTTTCCCGACCGATTCGGACGTGCGTCCGGGCGAGCGAGTACGATGCGAGCGCTCGCAAAATCGCAGACCGACTCGTTCGCGGGACCCAACCGCACCGACCGACTCGCACGGACACGACTCGCACCGCGCAATGGAGACGTTCCCCGACCGGGTAAGTGCGATGCGCGCCTCGAGCAGTCCGACCGACTCGCGCAGTCCGGCTCCAAAGAGCAGTCGGAGCCGCACTTTGGGGGTCCGTGTCGGACCCCCCTGTACGCGTAGCCGTGCGAGTCGCACACAGGGGGGACCCATGGGTCCCCCCTACCTGTGCTTGTACGGCGCGAGTCACCTCGACACGTACCGGCTGTAGGGGGCGCCCTTGTTTGCCTCGCACCCATTGAGTCAATGGGAGCCCGCGTACGCGTTGTACGACCGGCTCCCATTGACTTCAATGGGAGTCCGACCGAATCGAGTCCGATTGCATGCGAACGCATCGTACTCGTTCGGTCGGACTGCTAGGGTCCGATTCGGTCGGAAATCTCTCCGGGTCCGGCTCAGTCGGGGAGATTTTTGGCCTGAATCGGAATCGGCCCCTTAGAGTCCACTACCGTTGGGACTACAGATGGGTCATGTGTTCATGTACCAAAACCCACGTGCATTGGGTGGAACTATTTCAAAGTGCTATGTCTCACAAGCAGTCTATGTACAACTTCAAAGTCACATCAATGCTAACCTTCTTCTGCACGACTACCAGTCTGGTTTCAGATTACACTGCAGCACGGAGACCACCACCCTACAAATCGTACACAATGCCTTTCTGTTCAAAGATGAAGATGGCCCATGCCTCCTGATATTTCTAGTCCTCTCAGCTGCCTATGACACAGTCGACCATCCCCCTCTCTTACGCACAATCGAGTCGAGGATGGGATTTACCTACAATGTCCTTAGCAGGTTCTCCTACTTTTCCAACCAGCATCAGTTAGTTCACCTGGGCGCATCAGTTAGTTCACCTGGGCACATCGAGGTTGCAAAAGATCCCTAACACATGGGGAGTCCCCTAGGGTTCCATACTGCCTTCTGTCATCTTTAACCTTATATGGAGCCACTTGGTGCTTTACTTACAGATAACAGCATCAAGATTCAGCAATATACTGATGATACACAACTTGACAGTCTCCTCTGCTTTAGACATCCAACATCCCAGACTCTGCTTGCACATCATCCAGAGCTAGATGTCTAGTGCCTATCTGAAGCTCAACCCAACCTAGACAGAATTCCTAATATTTGACAAGAACAACAAACAAGATACAGTACATACCTGACTTATTATCAAGAATAACTTTATTCGGTTTGAATAACCATAAAAGTATAACATTCATACAGGATATACAAAATTACATATCATATCGAATCAATACGATAAAATGTTACATGACTCAGATACTCCGTGGTTTATCTCAGAAATTTAAAATACATGATTCTTAAATTGTAAAATTCTAAAATTCTTAAAGTCTGAAATTCTAAAATTCTAAAAGGGAGACGCCAGTTTTAGTTACATTTCATACTGTTTTCTTATTAAAAAAGCAATCCTGATAAAATTTAGTACTACCGTACAGATTGCCTCAGTAGACAGGGATAATAATCGATTAAAACCTTCCTGGTAATTACTAGGGTGAGTTTTTCTTAAAAAGGGAATAAGGAACCGGGCCCTAGGTTCCTTATACAGAGCACAGAATAAGGTAAAGTGAAAAGTGCTTTATTGTGCTGTATTATCACAAGGGCAAGGAATGAGATTATTGCACCATCCGGCCTGTTTAGGAAAGGCCACTAAAAAGTGCAATGTGCAAAGCTGGAATCTAATCAGGAAAAATCTAAACTGCACGTTCATGGTAAAAGATAAATAAAATTGGGGATGTAAAAATGGGTGATCGATAAAAGGTTGCAACCCCGCTAACCGCCGGCAATTATCACGCTCGCCACAGCATGCACTTTTTATGGTTGATTTCTTTTTACATAGCTTAGCCATGGGATGGCCTCAGAATTGTCCAGTGTCATACAATCCTTGAGAATTTCTCTTGTTAGCTTTAGGTCCTCTGACAACCAAACTTTGGCCCAGAGGATCAGTGGGGCAATATTAATCCGATCAGTGATAAAGTCCACCCCTACCTCAGAGTGACAGAATGCTGTAGGAGCGCTATTTGGGATCATTAGCAATCTTTTTTAAAACTTATTTTCTAACGTTTGTAGTTGCGTGCTTTTATAATATCCCCATACTCCCGCCCCATAAGTGGCAATAGATAAACATTTTGATCTGTATAAGATTAACAATTCCGCTACTGGCTTATGGCCCAATTTGCACGCAAAGCGGAAGAGACCTTCCACAGCACGACTAGTATTCTGAACTCTGGATGTGATAAGATTTTCCCAGTTTAATTTATTATTAAAAACATTCCCCAGGTAGTTAAAATTTGAGACCTTGTCGATTGTCTTGGCATTTACCGTAAACTTTCTTGATTTGGTGTTATTGGGTCCACAAACCATGATATAAGATTTGGTGAAATTGACCTTTAGATCCAGGGCTAACATAAAATTAGTAAAGACATTTAAAGACTTCTGTAAGCTGTTAGCGGTTAAAGCCATTAAGACCGTGTCGTCTGCATATGACAACAACGGGATCGGCTTTCCTCCAATTCTTGGAAAATCTAGCTCCTGATCTTTCAGGGCGGATTCAAGACCGTTTGTATACAGGAGGAAGAGAAAGGGGGCCAGTATGCAGCCCTGACGGACTCCTTCTGTTGACACAATGGGCCTCGTCCTTTCTCCACCTGGGCCAAAGCGTATGGCTACCGTGGTGGATGCGTGCAACCTCCACAATAGAGTGACAAGAGGTTCCTCGAAGCCCATTTCCCCATCATTGCCCACAATTTGCCTCTATTAACCATATCGAAAGCACTGGACAAGTCCATGAAGGCAAGGTGTAACGACCCCCTCCTTGCCTTCATGTACTTGCCCATAATCAATGCCAGGTTTAGGCACTGTTCATTTGTCCCCATGCCTCTTCGAAAGCCGTATTGGGTTTGGGATATCAGCTTTTTAGAGTCTGCCCAGGTGTCAAGGCAGGCTAGAATCACCCTCCCCAGGACCTTGACCGTAGCGTCAATTAGGGAAATGGGCCTATAACAGGCCGGATCTTCCTTCTTTCCCTTTTTATACACAGGGACCACTATGGCCTCTTTCCATGATGTTGGTATGGGGCCAATTATTGCTGCTCTGAAAACATTTGTCAGAAGGGGGGCCCAAAGTTGGAGGTTACTTTTAAATAGGTCAAGAGGTACCCCATCCGGCCCTGCAGCTTTTAGGTGTATCCCTTTTTTAAGGGCCTCTTCCACCTCACTCACTGAGAGGGAGTTGCTCAAGTGAAGTGTGGATGTTAAATTTAGTGGGACCTCCTGGCTTGTTTCCTGGGTAGTGATACCATTTGGGTTGAATATCTTGGTGTAGTGGGATTCCCACACATCCCCTGGTATTAATGAATCCATACCCCTTGAATCCTTTGAGAACAATGGGCGGTTTATTACCTCCCAGAAGCTTTTAGAATCTTTGAGTGCACTTGCTCTCTCAAGATCCTCCCAGGCCAGCTTTCTCAGATCCTGTTTCCTCTGCGCAACTATGGTCTTATAGCGCTGCCTTGCACTCTTAATTAAGGCTTTATCTCGTGGGTTCATGTGTACTGCCTTCTTTAGATCCTTTTGAGCCCTTGTGCACTCAGCGCTAAACCATTTAATACCCCTGGATTCCCTTGGTGCAGAGGTGTTCGTTAGATTTCTAGATACGTCCCTACAAATTCTCTGGAATCCTTGTATAACTATTTCAGGAGGAGAGTCATATTCAAGGTATTTCAGAATATCAATTAAGTTCGCCTTGACTGTACTCTCCTCGAATTGTGGGGGATTGATCTTATTCCATTTCATTCTCACCCCTTGATTTATATTATACTGCAGGTGGCCACCATCACCTTCATTCTCTTGGGCGGCTACATGTAGGGACATAGTAAGGGGGTTATGGTCGCCTGCGTTATTTGGCTCCACCGCGGAGCTATCTACAAAAAAGTCATAATTTCTAGTTATTAGCATAAAATCAATTATACTTTCCCTACCTCTACCCATGTAGGTGGGATATTGGTGATCTGGGTTACTGACCTGGTTATCAACGATAAGCAAGTCATTCACAACAATTATATCATTTATGGCGTCTCCCTGGGGAGTATGTATAAAATGTACTAGGGGTTGACCCTCAGTATCTGTTATCCCGCAAACCTTATCTGTGCTATACCTACATAAAGTGCAATTAAAATCCCCGACCCAGTAGATGCACAGGGGCTGCCACTTCCCCGCGATCTTATCAATTTCCTCCTTAAGGTTTACAATAATGTCACTTCTGCTTGGGTCGAAAACATTATAGTACCAATTAATTAAAAGGGTCTTGACCTGAAACAAATTAGAAATCAAGATCAATTGATACCAAGGTGAATTGCAAACAGACTTGACATTTATAGACCCGTATTTAAGAGAGATCAGGGTCGACAGTCCTCCTTTCGCTCTCCCTGCGGGGGAGGCGATAGCATGCACATTAAAGGAACAATAACCATCTAATTCAATATTCTCCCTCGACCATGTCTCCTGGGTACAAATAATATCAAAGGCCTTTACATACTTTAGCCACATTTCATCCTCTAGTTTAGAACGGATACCTGCGATATTCCAGGAGACCAGTTTAAGGGGTCTGGTTGTGCATAACCTTCTAACTAGGTCCTCCCTACTACTAGCAATCGCGAAATCTGAGCTGGGTCCCCCCTCCCTGGGTCAAGTGATGTAGGGGGGCCGGAAGGGTCATTCCCACTCAACCGCTTCTCAGTTATGCTAGGGGTATCAGATGATGTGTGTATATTATGGTCTGTGTGGTTTGGCCCCAGCCTAATCCCTTCTATTCTATTCGCTGGGCAGTAGTTTTCCCTGAATAACCCTCCTGTCCTCATTTGTTTTCGTGAACTATATGGGCCCAGTGGTAGTCAGTCAATATCCGTTAATCCCGACAATACTTCAAATCGGTTAGGGTGAAGCCATGTGGGGGGGTGAGGAGGGGAGATTCTGTTCAGAGGACGCGTACGGGGCATAATGCCCCTTTGATGTGGCGGGTAGAAAAAGCCCAATGGACGGGCCTGTATGTACTCCACAGGGGAGTCTCTAAGATGGCATAAGGCAAATTCCGCCCATCTTTTGTTATTAAAATTCAAGACCACGCAATCACCTTCAATATTTTTTGGCGTTTTCCCCAACCAGCTCACCCGTCTAGCCATTATAATATGCTTGCTCCAGTTCACCTGGGAATGTATTCTACTAGCGCACCAAAAGGCAGATTTATTGATAAGGCCCTGACAACTTTCATGGTGACCTGGGTGAGGATATGGGACCCCTGTCAGGATCAACGTGTAAGGAGTACATTCTGGCGGGAGGTCTAGAACCATGTTTTTGTCTTGCTGGATTTGTTCCAGGCATTTATTGGGCCCTTTCACCATCCCATTGCTCTCACTATGATCCCTTTCAGGATTCGGGGAATTAAGTTCTCTATAAGTACTGTTGGCCCTCCTATCATGACCTCCTGCCTGTATTTGCAGCCCTGGTTGGGAGACTATCTGATTTTCACTGCCCTGTTGGGGACATGATATATTAACTTCTGCACTTGTGGCTATTTGCCTATCTATAGCTAACCTTCTCCTTTCAGTTACATTGGAGGTGGCATTTTCTCCCCTATCTATCTGGCATTTGCCCAGAGGGCCGCTTACATTAGGCCCAATTTGCTTCACAAAACAACCTAGAGAGGGCAAACGTTGTCCAAGCTGCTCTTCTATGCGGGCCAATCGCAATAGTATCGGCTCTAATGAATCTGCCACTACTTTCCCAAATCGAGCTGCCATTGTGTCCAATTCAGGCAAAGTTTTTTGCTTTCCATCCCCTCCTCCCTCTCCCCCCCTCGAGGTTTTCCTGCAGAAACCACAGGATTTTGCTTGGGCCTCTTAACCCGGGGCAATTGACCCCGTGACCGCTGTTCAGTTCCCGTCGGGTCAGTGCGCTTTCTTTTCCCCCCAGCTGAATTTAGGACCCCCGTGCTTGACGATGTTGCAGTATCCACATCTTTTGGCTCTCCGCCCTGGGGGCCCTGGCTCAAGATGATGACTGTTGGTGAAAGTGCAATTGCTGCAATTGGTGGATCCTCTTGACTAATGGGGGGGGGGTTACAGATGTTGTTTGTTTATGGGTCTCTGCTGTTGTTAAGGGGACAGCCTGTGCAGAATGTATATCCAAGTTTCCAGTTACGGGTAAGGGGGCCAGTGATAGTCTACGCTCTGCCAGTTCGATTTCTTTGTTGAGTGCCCCCACAGCTTTTTGCAAAAAGCCATCTAATGTTGTGTCTGTGCATTTCTGGCGGGCGTAGAGTTCTTTCCCCCCATTTCCCCACACTAGTTCAGAATAAATATAAGGACTTTTTGTGTTTTTTCGCAGGCCTTTCAACCCCCACTCCTTACTTCTGTATCTCCTCAGATGAAACCAAGAGATGTGGCCCAGCCCGGCCTCCTCCGGTCGCTGACGGGCGCGGACGGGCCCACGCCCGATTTTGAAGTGCCTCCTGGCGCTCTGATTGGCGGGATGCGGAGTGCGGTGTCAGCGGCTCCGGCCGCGAAAGAAACCCAGCGGGAAGTAGATTGCCAGCGGGACCCGCGCTGCGGGAGCCCGCGCCCGATTTTGAAGCGCCTCCTGGCGCTCTGATTGGCGGGATGCGGAGTGCGGTGTCAGCGGCTCCGGCCGCGAGAGAAACCCAGCAGGAAGTAGATTGCCAGCGGGACCGCCACTCTTTTCAGGCAGGGAGGAATCCCTGTATTAACAACTCAAAGCTTTCTAGGCCGTGCACTTGAAGGTGTTAATTTATGCAGATTGCGTTCTTTGTGTTCGGGCTAGGAGACAGGTTAAAGTCAAGAAACTGAGCCTCTGAGCACCTCCCCCATTTCCTGCTGTCCCAAATACATTCCGGGGCAATTGGAAACCCGACTCGTCCTGCTGGTAGAGATGAGAATCCAATCTCCTGACTCAATGACATGAACCTTGATGAATTTGAACCCCCACCCTCACCGAATGTCAAATCACTTGGATTCACCCTGCACAACAGCCTGTCCCAAAGTTGCCCAAAAAACTAAGATGGCTTGGTACCAGCTCTCTCTTCAAGAAAAAGTCAAATTATATTTCCAGAATTAGACTTCAGAACTTCTGTTCAAGCCCATTTACTCTTGCATCTGGATAATGGTAATGCCCTACCTCTTGGCCTGTCAAACTCCACACTTGCACCCCTTACAGGCCTCCTAAAACCTGCAGCACATCTCAGCCAGGGCCTGAAGAAATATGATCACATCATCTCCCACCCTGATGGAACTCCATTGGACCCCTTGCCAGCATGCACCATCTTCAAAGCTGGCTGCATCATTTACAGTACCATCACAACCAGCATCCAGCTTTTTTTGGCAGACAAGCTCACCATCTCTGGGGGCTCTCAGCACACTCGCAGCCAGGACACTTTCAGAATGCAGACTAAGAAGTGTAAAAAAGAAAAAACAAGGCAACAGGACTTTTCCATCTATGCACAAAGGGCCTAGAACAATATCCTCATATCAAAAGGACTGCCCCAACCCTGCTCCAGTTTAGGAAAGAGTTGAAGACTCACCACTCTAAAGGGC
Source organism: Calotriton arnoldi (assembly GCA_963921515.1). Lineage (NCBI taxonomy): Eukaryota > Metazoa > Chordata > Amphibia > Caudata > Salamandridae > Calotriton > Calotriton arnoldi. The sequence continues at coordinate 1,879,972 of CAWUFW010002676.1, read as the reverse complement.
ACTACATTACAATGCATTAACCGTCCACAACTCAGCTTCCTCTCCTTGCCCATGACCATGTGCAATGTATAATGCTCTGTTGCCTTTCAGCTAGGTTCATGCTAAATAAATAACATATATATATATATATATATATATATATATATATTCACGCTTCACCTGCACCAGGCTCGCGCACTCACGAACGGGTGCCGTTCCAGCGGGGGGTGCACCCGCCAATATCACAGCTACACATCTCGTCCTTTAAGCACAAAGACACAGCACTCACAGGGGAAGAGTCCACAAGATTTATTTAGGACTCCAACAGCACCAGACGCGTTTCGGCAGTCGCCTTTCTCAATGGTACATGGGCGTTTTTTATACATATATCATCATTTCCCGTTCCGAGTAACAACACAAAGGAGGGACCAGTAAAACCTCGTAAATACATCGCCATATTGTAACATGTTATAGCATATTGCAGTGCAAGCAGATTCTACATTCAGCAGCATATAACAAAATGTATCCCTCATATTGAGTACATAAATATTTCACGTTTTGTAACAATATAAATATATTTACAAAACATTCAAATTCTTCATATCTCGCCCTGAATGAGCATAATGTGGAAAACTGCTGCCCATCAAGCATAATCACAATAAATACTGTAATGCACACCTCTTATGGTATTATGCACTATTTTGCCCTGAGTGGGCCTTATCAGTTCATCACATCTCCCATCTCATTTTACACGTAAATCTACTTCATTCATAAGGTCCCCTCAATGATAATTATTCGAATCCACACCCCGTGCTCTTATTTCATAATACTTAATAGACAATCCAAGCTCTATACTAATATACAAATAATGCTAATATCATAATCCCTAGTTCCAACATTGGTGGAAAAAAGGGGGGGGGGGAGGAAAAGGAAAGAAAAGAAAAGAAAAGAAAAGAAGAGAAGAGGATTCAAATTTCATAATCATAATATTACATTTCGGTAGCTACAAAGTGCAGAGTATGTACACTATATACAGGATCTCAAAAAGGTCGCAGAGGAGAGAGGGGATAATCAGAGGTGTCAAAAAGGAAGAGAGCCCTCTATCCTAGATGCACTATCAACTTCTCATTACTATTCAATCCCCCAGGAGTCTTGGTTCCAAGGTCAATAATATACCTTGACTCCAATCTCCTTTGTCTTGCTACTCTATCCCCACCTCTAGGGTGTGCTGGTACATGGTCCAAAGCAAAAAAGGTCAGTAAATCTCTATTGCTGTTGTGTTGCGTTTGGAAATGCCTGGCTACTGGATATGTCACCTCACAGTTCTTTATTGCCCTTGTATATATATATACACATCAAAAACCATGAATCGCTGTTTTTACCGTGTCCTCCAATCCAGGGACAAGGGCGAGTCAGGTTAAAGATGTACTCTGACCAGGGTTTAAGGGTGGATATCCTCGAAAATGCTTGACAGTTTTATACAATGGTCAATAGTTCCTGATTCAGCATGACCTGTCTCAGGTGCCTGTGGAGGAAGGAGGGGGAGCGGCAAAGCTGGCTCAACAAACAGTGATTCTGGGAACAACCCTTCCTCTGGCCTTGCGTAAGAAAGATAAATATTAAGACTTCCTTTTTCCTGCAAAGCAACAGGACAGTCTCTTGCCCGGGGGATGACTAGACCTAACAATTGCTAACAAAGGTCTACACACTGCTGAGCTGTTGACCCCCTTCTTCAAGGTAGGGTCACCTATGAAAAAACAGCTTCTTGGCGTGGTCACCTGCATTTGTTTTGTGTTTGGTGAATTTTATTGCTGGTCTTTAGACTCTGCACACTGAAGCACTGTCGTCCAGTGCCCAGTGGAAATGCTCTCACCCCTAAGTATGTCAACATTGGCTAGACCCTGATTGGCATGGTTAACTCTCCTGTAAGGCCATTGTATATGATGTAGGAACTGCACATATGGCATGGCAAGTTAAATGTCACCAGTGGATTCTGGCACTTATTGTGCCATCCACTACTGTGGCAAGAAAAACATGTCTTTAGGCCTACCATTTTAGACTGACCGCTGCACTTCAAATCTGCAGTGCAATCTATTAAAATAACTCTCTTTGACAGGTAAAAACCTTCTTTTAAAATATTAATAAGTTACCCCCATTTAGATCTTGTAGCCTACAAGTTAGGGTTCATGGTATTTTAGGTAGCACATGTAGAAGGATAATGTTAACATGTCCTTACAGTGAAGAGGCCCAAAAACCCAGGCCTAACTGTCCTCTGTAGAAAACAGGAGTGCATATTAAAATAGCAATACTGCTAACTCAGGAAATGGACCAGCTAGAAAAATAATTAAACCACTATTTGTAATAGTTATTAAAAAGCCAATTGAATGGTAAAGTCACATTTTTATAAACCTTAAGGAAAAGTACATGTAGAAAGTTACTCTTTACCTGCCTTAGCTTTCAGGAAGCTAATTTTCATTAGCTCTCCAGCAACTCCCAGCCAGTGCTTAACCTTGAATGAAGTGTAAATGAGAGGAACATACAATAGGCTGACCTGAATGGGGATAGATGACACTTCTGAGCTCATTAGAAAATGCAGGGTGGGGGCGGTGTTCCTCCTGTTCACAACTCATTGTCAAATCCTACTTGACAGGTCTGTCTGAAGCAAATGTAAAAATGTTTTGCTCCTTCAAATGGAGCAAACAGGATGCTAGAAAAAGTATTGTTTATTTCCTGTCTTCTTTCTGAAGGACCCCGCTTTTGTCCTACCAGACTTCTATCTCCAGGTTTGTTGTGGTTACAGAGCATGCTCCAAACTGCATTTTAGTGTTAAATGTGGGAGTACACTTGGATTGCCATAGAACACTCCATACACACACACCATCCCTCAGAGTGCATGTTTAGTGTGACCAAAGACATGCGCCATCTTGAAAATGCACTGCTTCATGGCATTTTGAGCCTGTGTACAGTAAAGAAAACAGGAACCACTACAAAAGTAGGTAGGTCAGGGCCTGGGATCCTTTAGTCCACTGGTCAGAGAGGAACTAGGAGTGTCTTAGGGTGCCCCCACCCACAGGCTGGTGAACCATACAAAGCTGAACCCCTCTGCCCCAGCCTTCCTCAAAAAGACATGAAATCCAGGGATCATATGGCTGATCCCCAGGTGGCTCCAGGAGCATAAAAAACTGAGGAGAACATTCATCTGAAGAATCCCAGCTGACCAGGGGCAGATGGACCTGAAATGGGCTTTGCTGTTGCCCTCTGCCTGACACCCTGAGATTCTCTAGGTGTTCCCCCTGAAGTCCTGGGCACCTTGGAGATGTACTCCTGTGGTTGCTTGGGCGCTAAAAGAACTATGGGAACTTTTGCAAATGTTTTTGAATTTCAGGTTTGTCTTGTGTAGAGCCTGTCTTCTCTGCACCATAGTTACCAGGGGTTGAACTCCGGTTTAAATGACTGAAACCTTTGACTGGTCCTAACAAGATTGTGACTTTACTACTTGTGGTGGACACCAATTTAACCCAACTTATAAACCACTTCCTCACATTGGTGTTCATCAGTGAGATCCAGAACTTGTGCTTAGCACTACCACTAAGTTTTAAAGCTTGAAATTAAAAATCCTTAAATATAATTGTCTGCAGAAATTGATTTCTGATTGTTAATTGCCACCCGGTCTTTGATTGGATCATTTAGATTTTTTTAAATTATCTTTGATCCCAATTTTTGCACATTAAGTTGAAGGGCACATGGAATTGGATTTGGCTACCCTGGCTAATCTGACAGAAATAGAGTTGAAGACCTTAACCAATGAAAGGAAGCTAAAAATGGGCTTGAATGCCAGAAAGGCAGACTACAAAAAGGCTATCAGGACCTGGGAAGAAGTTCAGGCATTTATTACCTCAGAGGAGATTGATGAAGAGATTGAGGAAACCCAAGCAGAGGTGGAGGCAGATGATGTTCTATCTCAAAGAAGCTTTTCATGTACACCTTCCCGGGTGAAAAGTGAAGGTACCCACCACCTGAGCTTCTTACAGCTTACAGCCCGCCAGATGGAGTTACATGACAGTCAGTCAGAGAAGGATCATCAGACCAAGCTGGCTGCCCTAGTCCTTGGCAAGATGAAGATAGTATTAGAAGAAAATATACTGGCCTTAGAAGAGACGTCCTGTGAAAAATTGTGTTACTGGCTATGTGGGGTGAAACACTACTCAAGCAGGAACCACAATCCTTTTCAGCGTGAGGCTCAAGGCAACCCCAAATTAACCTATGCTCATCCCTCTGGTAGCTTGGCACAGAGCAGTCAGGCTTAAATTAGAGGCAGTGTGTAAAGTATTTATGCAGTATTTCAAACAGTAATGAAGTAAAAACACAACACAAGAACACAATCACACCAATTTAGAAAGATGGGGTAAGTTTTACTAAATAAATCAACCCCACAATGACAAAAATCCAATCAGTAGAACCAGAGATATGCAATTTTTAAGATTTAAGTGAAGATAATGGCAAAAAGCACAATGTGTCAACTGTGGATATCTGGTTACGCTAGACTGGTACAAAGCCACAAGTTCAGGCCGACTGCAATGCAGCATTGTCCAGCTACTGGGACTCAGTTAGGCCCGCTGAACAAGAGTACCTTTAATCCTGGTTGGGAGTTCAGCGTCGAGAATGCGTTGCGCAGCGGCAATTCCTAGAAGCTGCGATGTGAGGTCCTGCGTCACAGTCGAGGATGCCATCAATGACGGGCTTGCAATGCGAAGTCCTGCATCGAGATGCATTGTGCACCGGCTGATTCCAAGAAACTGCAGGGCTTGGGATGCGGAGTCCTGCGTTGTTGCCAAGGATGCCTTCGACGAGGGGCTTATAATGGGAAGGCCTGCGTCGAGGATGTATCATGCAGAGGCGGTTCCCGGGAGGCTGCAGGAATCAACAGGGGGGCACTATAGGTGCCCCCTCGGCCACCATCCGGAGGCCTTGCACCCATGGGGGCCCTGCTGGAGGCCCCCAAAGTCAGATTTTGACAGCCTTCCTGTGTCCGAAAGGCCGGCACAGAAAGGCTGTAGGAATCCGCCATTGTAATCCCTCGGGCGGAAAGAGCCGCCCTTGGGATTACTGGCCCCTTTCCAAATGGCAGACTCTGAGCCCGTCGGAAGCCATTCGGAAAGCCCGTTCGGATCCCTTTCTGACCGACTACATCATAATGGGTCGGTCGGAAAGGAATCCGAACGGGACATTTCGATGCGGTCGGACCGGCTCCAACCGACGGTCAGAGCCGTTTCCGACCGCATCAAAATCGGCCCCTAAATAGGGCATACTGGACATAAGACAATTATGTTGTTGAGGTTACTTTCAAACTGGCTCATGTCCTGCCCACCCTATTTAGAGTGCACACAAATGTATTACCTATAAATCAGGACCAACATTTGTAATCACAAAAATTAAATCACAATAATATCACTCAAATTGCACATCCATTCACAGAATTTTACAGCATTTATCACAAACGATAGTTCTACCTGAGTAGAACTACAATAGTTCTACTCAGGTATTATAAAATACTATTCCCAAACCTATGTGTCTCTGCCTGTCCTATATTTTCTGAGCAGAAATCTCCGACCCAACTGTGGAAATCTCCATACATGTATTTTTACATGTTTGTAATTATGTGAGATGGAAAGGTGGAGTAGCAGGAAAATTGGAAATACTTACTACTAAATAGGGTTCAGGTAGTAATAACAAGGGTTTAGGAAGGGACAAAGACCCACCCACACAAGAATAAGACTATTAGGATTTACAAACTGCACTTCTAAAATTACTGCAGCCACAAAGGAACTAAAACAGTAGTAGTAAATGCTCTCCATCTCAGTTTTGGAGTAAGTCCAGCACCACACATGTCCAAACCCTGACACTACATCACTCTTCCATAGAAATAAATGGAATCAAATAAATACTTATAGACATATATAGTCAATTAAAGCAACATTTGGGGGTGAAATATCCAAATTAGAGAAACTTTTAATGAAATCCTTTGTAAAAGAATATTTTTTATTTTCATCATCCAATATATGTATTTTATGTAAACTCCAAGTATAATTTTTTATCAAGTGTATCATTTTTTATCAACTTTAATGTTACAACCAGGGTAACTCTTTTTTAATGGTTTTAATTTTCCATTAAAAGCAAATGCTGTAGAGTCACATACCACAAATCACACAGCTTGCAACACACCTGGTAATGAATGGAGTGATTGTTCTAAAACTCCACCATTCATCTACAGCTACAACACATTTCAACACTAACCAATGGCATTCAGGTGGACCACAGAAGAAATGTACGCACAGACAGGCAGATATTGCTGCATTCACTATGTGATGAACGAGGTTGTTGTTTTGACCCACGTTTTAAAGAAAAAGTATTTGAGCAGGAGAAGAGAGAGTGTTTACAGGCAAAGGAACAACACCTTATCATTGCCAGATATCACTTCACACCTGATGTGATCCTTGATATGGTTACTGACTGGGAGCAGGAGCTTTATTCACCTACAACCCACCGTGAGGCTATCACAGCCAATGTCAATATACTGGCTACTCTCCAATTCATGGCCACTGGAGGGTCATCTCTGACAATGTTGGCATTTCACAGGCAAGTTGGTCTCAATGCTTGCATCATGTACTGATGTGCATCAACAAAAGAGTGCCCCTGTTTATCACCATGCCAAATTCACTAGTGTAAAGGCAACGGGGTGGAAAGGGAATTCTATGCTTTGGCCAATTCTCTTGAGTGCTAGGTGCGTTGACTGCATCCATGTGACACATCACCCGCCTCACCACACATCACAGCTTTTTCGCACAGACACCGCTGGCTCTCTATCAACGTGTAAGCTGTCTGTGAAGCAAGGGGCTACTTCACTGATGTGTGCACTGGCTTTCCTCGAAGCCCACATGATAGCTATATCTTCCGACAGTCACCTCTTGCATGTCGCTTAGTTGCTGGGAATCTCAGAGACATGGGGCTCAATGGTAAGTAACTAAACCTCACACTGGGGCTACTTGTGCAGCTGGGTGTGACAGCTCAAACTTAAAAAATATCACTACAACACAGTACACGCACATTACCTTAACACAGGCATGATGTATTACAATTGGAAGAGAGGCCCCTTTGTAAACATTTCATATATATTTGTTGCAAGTGATGCCTGATATGCTCTCTCTCCCCATCTCCTCACACCCTACAGACGTCCAACCACAGCATCTCAATAGAGGTACAATAGGGCACAGATATGCACTCTAGCATTTTTCGAACACACTTGTGAACTCCTCAAGTTGCGATTCAGATGTCTTGACCATGTAGGAGGGTGCAGGTGTACTGCCCACAATTTGTGTGCAGGATTATTGCAGCCTGTTGTGTATTGCACAACATTGCCACACAATGGGATTGCATATAAATCTTGACCTTGATTTACAACCACATCCAGGTACCCATGGTGGGGAAACAAATATAGTTCATCGTCTTAAGATGCGGAATTGGCTAGGTAACTCTTTTTTTTTTCTTGAGCGGCTAGTTTGGCCACTAATTTTTTTTGATTTGACATTCTCTTTTCAATGATGAATGGTGGATGACTAACACACTGTCCAAATATACCATCATGAGACAATTCTGGTTACTACAGATAATGTTGTCAACTGAGATGTATGCTGTTGTTTAAAATTAGTTGACCTTTCATTTTCTCAGACATTCTAACACTTACCCTTAACAACACAAAGTCACAAAAATCTCATTCTCTACACTCATATTTTAAAGCAAACATACAACACTCTTTACTGAAAAAACATATATCAGGTAAATAAACCATTTTTATTTTGTTTAATTTGCTTTTACTTTTGCTACATGCAGTAGTCTCCCTGCCGCATGTGGAGTCTCTGCCCTGGGTGCAGAGTCTCTGTTCGGCATGCAGAGTGCAGACTCTGTACTCGGGGCAGAGGCCCCTGCCTACCACAACAAACAGAAAATTATATACAGCAAGAGAAAGTTAGATATTTGGTGGTCGTTCTGAGTCATCCTCTCTGCACTCCAACACCATCCTCCTTTTTCTGCTGCTCCTTCCAATAATCTTGCACCCAACATGGCTGTGGGACTTGATGAGAAGGCCCTCCCCATTCACCAACACTGAAATAGACATCATCAGTGAGGGTGTCATCAAAGAGTACCCTCAGCTTTATGGGCTACCCAGCTGAGTAATGCAGCCCAGGCCCAAATCTGGTGGGACATCGCTATGCACTGGAGGGTAGTGGGTGCCCACACTTGGCAGGGAAAGTTCTGTGGCAAGTGCTGGTAGGACCTTTGTCGTTGGGCCCAAATCAAGGCCCAAAATATTATGGGCTTGTTCTTCCAGATACATTCTCACCACACCATATGACACTACTGTGTAGGAGGGTCCTGAGAACTGCGTGACAGACCCTCCATGCTCAGCTGCAAGAGTTTGAGCATCAGAGAGACAGTAAGCGTTTACAAAAATATTCACTGAAGTGCACATGCCTTTTGAGAGTGGTGTCCCATCATGTGTTCACTTTGAGGTGTATTCTAACATCCCATGACATGTTTAACATCTGTTCTTTGTGTGTTGTAAAAGGTTGGAAGATTTTGTATACTAACATGCATGGCTATTATTAGTATTGTTTGTATTGACTAATCTGATATTCACATAATACAAAAGCCAAAAGAATTCTCTTTTTTTTGTGGCAGCATAGCCGTTAAAACCCAACTTCCACATTAGTGATCTGTAATATTTCCTTTTTGTCAACATCAGATTATGCGATGCTAGCATTGTGTGCCTTTACATTAGTTCCTAACCACCTATCTAATTAATAATGTGTTAAATATTTGGTTAAAAAATAAAGAAGAAGACATAATCTTTTACAAAGCTTTGTTGCCTTGTACAAATACACTCTCACTTCAGGTAACCAATGTGTGGGAGATCTAGCATTTTCAACTTTTAACACAGGATTAGCTGAACAAATAACCTCTCATCATAACCGTCTCTCCCCCTTTAAATGCCTCATTCCAGAAATATTTTTAAATATAATTTCTAACGATTTAGGAGGGCACAAATATGAGTATCAAAGCATAGGATAGCAACAGGCTTGTTAAAGACTCCACAATGCCTGCTCTTTTATTAAGGGTACATTTTTCCTTTTATCTAAAGTTATATTGATATCCATTACTGAAAATAATTCAAAATGTTTCTCTTTTTCTTACCTTCCTTTTCAGTGGACCAGGCTGACCAAGGTTCATCCAACCAGGACCAGAGGCAAGAAAGAAGATCCACAACTCGGAGGCAGGTACAACCACTTAGCACCACCAGTGAGGAGGAGGAGGAACTCACCATCAGCAGGGGTAGTGCAGCCACCGGAGATAGACAAGTTCTACCATTAAAAGACTTGGCAGAGACTGCAGAGGCAACTGGAAGGGGGCATGGGACATGAACACCATCATCCAGGAGGAAGCAGCTCTTGGGCCTCTTCCTGGCCTTGAAAAACAACAACTTGCAATGTCTAAATGAATGAAATGAAATTTGTACTTGTAAAGCGCACTTATACCCCCAAAGGGGTGTCCTGGCGCTGTACGCATACCGCTGTGGAACCCTTCCTGGCTTTTCCCTGTGAAATGTCCACTCCTGGGCACCCCCAAGGTGAAGCCAGGCATCCCAGCGCTGTTGGGGCCATTGTGGAGATTAAGCAAGCTATTGCCCAGAGTTGCAGAGTGGGACCCATGATTAGAATAGGCACTGAGGCGAGAATTATCAGGTCCGAGGAAATTGAGCCCAAGACCCACCAAGGCGGGAATTGAACCCTGGTCCCGGGCCAGATCTCTGCATCAGGGTCTGCCGCTCTAACCATTGAGCCACACTTCTCCACGAACAGACCCCATCACCATCTGGGCCTGCATCCAATCCCTCATTAAGTCCAGAAGCCCCTGTTCCATCTGGGCCTACATATGCACCCCCTGTGCAGGCGTCACCTCCTCCTCACACTGCCTGCTCCGAAGTACACCAGAAATCAAGGGATATTTCTGCACGCTCTTCTGCAGCCCACTCTCTTCTCTCCAAAATATGTGTCTTTGGCTTCTCTCAAGGAGGCCCTGAGGCCAATTGGAGAGATTCAGGGAGCGATCTCTTGGAATATCTGAGACTTTGTGGGATATTTCGAGCACTGGTCATTGAACAGCTTTGAACTTTATATGGCCTCATTACCACATTAATAGCAGGCCTTACATCGGGGTAGCCTTCCCACACTGCCCCGCTTCCTGTTGTGTCATCTCCCAGTTTGTCTGTGGTACTGTTGTATTCCGCTTTAGGTGTCCGTATATAGGTTTTCCTGATACATGTCCTTATATAGGTACAATTCGCATTGCCCTTATATAGGCATAAGATCCCAGTCCTTATTTAGGCATTAGCCATGCTATCCGAATACAGGCATGGTCACCTACATACGTCCACCCCAACGTCACAACGAGTTCTTAGAAACCAGACCCTTAAGCTCTTGGGAGTTCCCCTAGCACATGATTATTGATTTCTCCAAGAACTCATTTATTATGCATGAACCACTATTCCTTAAGGGTTCATTCCTGACGTCTTCCTCTGCCCGACTTTACGTCAATGCTAACATTCCAAGGCACCTACCGGGTATAAATATACCTTCTCTTGCCCAAGCAAGTAGGAGGAGACCTCGACTTTAGAGGAGCCCGTGTCCCGGCCTGACACACTGACAAGAGACGCTGTCATCCCTGCTCGCAGAGAATCCAGCTTCCAGTGTTCTGACTCCCTTCGCGGGGTGTTAGAGTTCGAGACCCAGAAAGAGATTCCCACCTCTCTCATTCTCAAGGTATGGAGCTGACTAGAACCTAGAGGGACTCTTGGCATACCAGACTTAACATACCATACTATAGCATACCATACTATAGCATACCATACTATAGCATACCATACTATAGAATACATCACCTACTTCTTACCTTGCACTACACTTAGGTTAGGTACACTGGGGTAGAACTAGTTAGAGAAGCATCTTAAGAGTACTCGCATTTTTAGCTTATGTTATTTATGTATATGAATATATGTGTCATAGCTAAAAGATAATGCTAGCGCAGTATTATTTCTTTCTACTGCTTACGCTGTACATAAATAATATATCTCGCATACTGTCTTACGATTGTAACAGCTCATATCTCTTACACGAGAAACAAGACTGTTCAATAAATCCTTTTATTGAAACGCCCGTCTATTCTTTCTGTGTAACTCTGAAGAAACTAAGCATGCACGATTAGCTGAGTGAAACTGTTATCTGTTGTTTCCACGATTCTGAGAGTGGTCCGGTTCTAAAGGGAAACAAAGTTGTCATGTTTATGCGGTTGCCAGAAACTACTCCCTTCTTGTTTACAAGGAGCTTCTAGTGGCCTCTGAGTTAGCTGGTACAAAGTAATTAAGTTTAATATACTCGATAGGGACATACTGACCTCAGTCCTATGTCAAATCTATAGGGTATATTATTCCAATGCGCAGAGCCTATTAGGGAAATAGGAACTACACTACATGGCGCCCAACGTTTGGTAAGGCACTAATTTAATGCTAGATACTGAGTAACTCAGTCGTGCTTTTCTCAGAGACCCCTACTCACATACTCCATAAGACGTCTGGAGTGGGTAGGGTTAAGTATCCTCCAAAGCTGAATAGGACAAAAATCCTATATATTAGCTGTACGGTTTGTTCAACGTTGAAGGATTCAGTGTTCCAAAATATTGTGCACCTTATCTTTGTTTCCTTGAAACTTGTTCTACATTTTTTCAAAAAACAATGTCACTGAACGGGGATACTAACACCGAGAACGGCATAGCTGCGGCTGATCCAGTCGTAACAGCTTTTAATTTTACAGGTTTAAATGAAACCGATGAGGGTGTTATAAACATCCCTCCAAACTTAAGGAGAGCCATCACTCTAAAACTTATAAAACACGGCCTAACACCAAGAGGTGGTAGAGCAGTTTTCGTGATAGAGGCACACGAATCCTTTCAGACAGAGGTATTCTATTCATGGATAGTATTCCCAGAATCAAATCCAGTAACAAAAATATTTCACTTCTTTAAAGAAGATGAACCACCAGAGGAATATATTCCTTTCGAGGATATTGAAATTCCACTCACATACCAGGAGCATAATCTCTGGTTTAAAGGCGCCCTAAAACATCACAAAAACATTACCAGGCTCGGTCCACTAGGTAGACCAGGAGCAACATGGCCAATTCTAGCTGGCTACACACCTCATCCTGACATCGAAGAAATGTCAGACGAAGAATTACTTACTCAACTACAAGAGTTAATAAAAATTTACAGACAATTAGTCCAATATGTCATGCGGACTTTCACAGTCCAACCACCAATGACTATTCCAAATCAAACACCTCAACAGGGGTATACACTAAAAATTACTCCACAGACTTTACACGCAGTCATGGGTAAAATGCCCACAAAACGTGAACAAATTCCATTTTGGATAGCTCAAAAAATTACTCAAATCGAAGCAGTATTTCCAAATACTAGCCCTTATGTGAAACACAGAATACTAACAATCTGTTTACCAATGGGGATCACACCACAACTGGAAGACTGCACCACTTGGGGCACAGTCTTTGCTGCCATCTATACTAAAACACATGGTGTTCCGTCAATTGCAGTAATACCAGATGTCCTGAAACAAATTCAAAACGAATACGGGGCAGAACCTGCTCTGAATTTAGGTATGAAATTACTGAAAAACTTCGACCAGGTCTCAACAATAATATTATCTAATATTAAAGGAGAGGCAGCATCATTGGCGATCCGCCAACGCTTAAGGGAATTTGATGTAACAGAACATCAACATGAACTACCCAGAATAATAGAAAAATCTTATGCAGAATTAGGCAGAGACAGTTTGGGTGGAAAACCTTTGAAGCCAAAACTATCTGAAGGTCCTGAGAAGGACTCTATTAAACAAAATCCTACATCTTCTAAAAAGAAGTGGGAAACTAATAAACAAAATTCAAACGAGACACGTTCTCAATCCCGAGGTAGGTCTCCTCAAAAGGAGCCCTCTGAAAGGAGGTATAATCTCAGGAATAGGGATAATTTAAGAAAACCTGACAGGTATCAAGATACTGATACACGTTCCTCTCGTACCTTTCAGATATCGTCACAGACATCAGAAAGAAGAGGACGGTCAGATCACAAAGAAGAACGCGTGAAATCCAAAGACGATAAACACGTTCAGAAAAATAAATCAAAACCTCAATTCACAAAAAAGAAGGTAGCAGGTCTGAAGATCAGACATGCCGAGTATACTGAGAACACAGCTCAAGAACGGAGAATGGGCTCAGACAATGCTGGACAGTGCAGCAGAAGTAACAATAGCTCGCCAGAACCTGAAGGAACTTCTGGAGATAGTGGACTTGAATGAGTACATCACAGTAGAGACTGTAGACACCAGGGTTAGTACTCCACAAAAGTTATATGAAATAACACTCCGAATGGAGGGAGACATACCAAGAAAAGTGAAAGCACTCTTTTGGGAGAAACTTTCAAGGGGTTATGATATACTTCTAGCAGAAAAGGACTGGCCACCAAACTTTGTCAGGGAGTGCCCACATGGTGAGGACATCATTATGCCAGCCTTCTCCAACCATATTCCAATTCACCTAAAATATACTTATGCCAGGAAATGGGCAGTTGCCCAGGCCCCAGCATTATACAAAAATCATGTAGGATGGGATGAGGACTCACCTCACCACAAAATACAGTTAAAAAATCAACCTACTGCACAAAAGCAGTACCCAATAAAGCAAGAAGCTAAAAAACAGGTCAGGGAGATCTTAGATCAACTTGAATACCAAGGGGTGATTGAAACATGCACCTCCTCAATGAACAATCCTTTGTTTCCTGTATCCAAACCAGACAATACATACCGTCTAGTTTTGGATTACAGACACTTGAACACTTGTTCCAAAACATTTGCAGTGCAAAATGCACATAGTACAGCATTAATGAATAACATTGTGCGCAAAAAATATAAAACCACATTGGACATTTCAAATGGTTTCTTTTGTCAAAACATAGCACCTGACAGCAGGTACTTAACAGCTTTCTCAATAATGGGGACCCAGCGTCAATTTTGTCAACTCCCACAAGGGTTCAAAAACAGCCCGGGGTTATTCTCAGCAAGGGTAACAGAGTTACTACAAATTTATGATAATGATGCATTGTCATATGTCGATGACATCTATCTGACAGACGATGACCTAGATAGGCACTTGAACAGGGTGAGTACCATTATATTGGGGTTCGCCTCTTAGGGCTATAAATTCAACTTTAAAAAATCCAGAATTGCCCATCTCAATGTCCTTTTCCTAGGATATGAGCTTTCAAGTGAAGGCAAGAGCCTGGCAGCTAACCTTTTAGAAAAGTGCGCGCTGTTCCAACCTCCAAAAACGCTGACAAATTTACAATCCATCTTGGGTTTCCTAAATTTTGGAAGAACTTACATTCTAAATTACGCAGAAAGGGTTAAACCTCTCTACGAATTAATCAAACATGATTTTTCAACAAAACATTGAACAGAAGAACACACAGAAATCCTGCGTTCACTCCAAGCTAACATGTTAGCAACAAATCACTTACAAACACGCGTAAATAAATGCAATTTAGTGATCCGAATAATTTTGGGTCAATGCGGATTCACCTATTTAACATTTAATGAGGGTGAAAAAGTACCAATAGCATACAAATCACATTTGTATACACAAGCAGAAATGCGCTTCACTTCAACAGAAAAAATACTGACAGCAGTTCAAACCGCTGTAGCAAAAGGAAGAGCTCTAGCTCAAGGGAAACGCATTATTGTCGTAACTCCAGTACTAGCCTTAGAGGCGGTTACAAAAGCGAGCATTCCAAATGCAAAAGCTTTACATCCTAGATGGATACAATGGGTTAATTCTCTTGCTGCAACAGATGTTGAATATGTTTTTGATCCTGATTTAAAAACACAAGAGTTCCTGCAATATGAACATGAATGTCCTCTGCCCACTGAAATTTTGCCTCTCGATCAGTACAAATTTATAATTTATACTGACGGATCAGCACAACCCGCTACAGGGAGTAAGCAAGCTTACAGTGCAGCGTGCGCAATCGTTAAAGGTCGCATGCGCGATGGTAACTTCAGACCAATGGTCACTAAAACTCAATCTCTAGGAGATTGTACAGCTCAGCGAGCTGAACTACAAGCATTCAAACTGGCACTTGAAAATACAGATCGCGAATTCCCCACACTTATAGTGTGCGATTCCTTTTACTGTGTTCAGTCATATAATAAATATATTCTGAATTGGCTTCAAAACGGATTCAAAGATGCAAAAGGTGGCACAATAAAGCATAAAACGCTTTGGGAACAAGTAGTTCAGTTGAGAAACGAACTACCAAAAGCTCACGTGATACACACGCTGAGTCATCAACGTGATGGCGTTCACGATGCAGGGAATTCATTGACTGATGAAGCCGCAAAGGGGGCTGTTCAGACGGCTTCCGTAGCTGCGATTACTCGTTCAAAAACGAGAATAGACAGTGAGATATTGTTGGCTGTCAATGCTTCAGGCAAAGGCAATGGTGCAGCGTTACCAAAGAAATTTCCACTCAAGTACTCTTATGTAATTGATGCAAACAACGTTCCTTTTGCTCAAATCCCTGGAGTGGGGGATAGGGTAATTCCAAACATGGAAAGTAGAGCAGCTTTGATCTATAAAGCACATCTGGGGGAGGGTCTGTCACATCTGGGGATCTCTGAAACAATATTAACATTAAAAGAGATGTACTGGTGGCCTGGAATGAATACACAGATTCACATCTTCATCAATGACTGCAGAGACTGCAATAGACAGACTAGTGCAGAACGCCAACAGACACCATGCTACAAGGTAGCTTGCCCAGTGCAGACACCATTGTTAGACAGCATTAAGCGATCTACGCGCAGGCATCCTTTTGGACAAATGCAACCCCACAAATACTAAGTCAAGATTCCTATGGATGTGGCCTCAGCACTCGGCTGATGCTCGAACTGTTATAAAAGATTTGCGAGTCTTTATCGGCACATACGCAATTGGCACACTACATTCTGACCAGGGCCCTGCGTTTAGCTCTCGGGCTTACAAAGAAGCCATGGCCAGTTTGGGTGTAGCATTGCGGTACTCCTCTCCGTTTCATCCTGAGGGAAATTCTGTTGTGGAAAGGAAAAACCGGGACATAATGCAGTCTATAACAGCTAGAGTATTAGGTTCGGGTGATGGGTGGGTCAAACATCTTTATGGGGTCCAATGCTCATTAAATAATTTACCAAGAAGTTCTCTAGGGGGCTCACTCCATATGAGGTCCTATTTGGGACAAGAATGTGGGTTCCTGATCTCGAATGTAAAGGCACAGTGGTGGAATATAAACCCTTTGATATCAAAGATCGTTTGGCTGTTTTACAGGATCTAAATGAACTAAGATCGAAACAAAGCAACGTGTTCCTGAAGCCAATCACCACTGGGGGAAAACCGGCAGTCCCAGCAAGGCCTGTCTGGATCCCAAAAGTTGGGGATATAGTCAGAGAGAAGATTGCGGACAAGAAGGAATTTGGACCTTCTTACAGACAACCAGTAACTGTCCTAGCCGTCCACGGAACAAGAACAGTACTTCTGCCACCCCTTGCTGGTAAAAAGGAGAAAAGATTTGTGTCAATCGACCTCATCAAACCACAGTATGTGGCCAATACTAAATAGTAGGCCTCGTGGACTCCGACCTAGTAGCAGACGCACTCCTCGCTACTATCCAAGAGGTTCAGACTGAAAGACTCATAACCATTGAGAATTCAGCAGTAAGAGATGAAGGACTAAGCAACAATGCTATGGAACTCATCCCTCTTGAAACTCAAGTAACAGTTCGTCCAGATACACCTGTCTACACCAACGTAACACGTGATCAACTGGTTCCAGCGATTTCGACGAATCCTGATGCAATTCCAACAATTGACCGAACTGCTTCTGGCTACTTCATTAACTTTGATACGTTTTCTGAGGATCCAAGTGAGCCTGAAACGACGCCAGCCCTAAAAACTTTCAAACAACAAGTACAAGACCTTTTTCATTTCCTGAAAGAGACTTATCTGGTTTCACCATGGATTGAACTATGGATTATTTCTGGAATATTTTTCTTTCTGCTTTGGCTAGCTTTGGTTATGACTCTTAGCGTGCTTATGAATGGCAGATATATTCGTTTGGACACTGAAAGTAAAAATGTGAACTTACTTTTAAAACCACACAAATCTTCCCATCGTGAAGCAAGAGACTTGTCAGCAGTGAACATCACAGCCGTTCCTATACAGGATGGTATAGTTTGGGACAAAACCGATTTCGACATATTCGGCCCGACTGAACTTTTGAAGATTCCACATTTATTTAAAATTTCATTAAGTGACTTTATTACCTCCAGTACCTATTCTGATGATTGGGACTTTGAGACTGTTAATAACATGATGTCTGATCTAGAAAGGTCTGCTGCGTTCTCTAACAATGAATACTTAGAGGGTTCATCAGACTACGAACAGCTTTATTGTTACAACCACTATGGTCATCATTTCTTGCATAAATCTGCAACACCTAGAAATATTTTTATGTTTAACCAATGGGAACATTGTCCTACACCACCAAAGGGTTGTTCAAAAACGTTTGCAAATAAGTTTCCATATTTTTCAGGGAACAATACATCTGATCCAGAAACATTTTACTATAAGAATGTAAACAAAACAGGACAGAAAATGATGTTAAGTAATACAAAACAGATTTATTCTGCAGCCTTTATTACCCAACTGTCTAGACAAGGATTTGACTTTTGGAAAGACACAATCGACTCAAAATCTGTCTGGGGTTCTAAAGATTGGCAAGTGCAGGGGATAGAAGCTTTGTTTAGAGCCTGTATCATCCCACAGCAAATAATGTTTTTGAATGACACTGTGCAACAAACGTCTTGCCTTGGTTTAGCCAAGATCAAAGACATGAACACACCTTCTGTACCAACACCTGCAAGTAATAGCACTACACAGGGAGCGGTCACAGTAGACACAATACTACAAAACAACAGATCAGATTCTGATTGGAAAAAATGGTTGCTCTGGCCCACAGACACAAACATCTGTCAAGAAAGATTCCTGAATTGAATACAGGGCTTTACTATCCATCGGCCAGACCCACGTTATGTTCAACGACAACATCCGGGGGTAGTAACAACATACAGTGTAGGAAAATTGTGCCTCGACTGGTTACAAAAATCTACACTCGAGGATGTGAAACAACACTTATCTTTACTTAAAGAAGACGCAGACCGTAGAGATTTCTTGCTAGGACCAAGAAAACCGCGTCAAAAACGTTTCATATATGCCGGCATTTATGCTGCTTATAATGAAATATGGAAGGTTTCACAGGCAGAGGCCGCAGAAAGAATACGTGAGCTTGATCGTATTAACTTAGAGAAATCTCTCACTGTGGTCGACAATGGGTTAACAACTTTGTCATCCAGAATTTATTCACTGGACAACATTGTATCCTCTGCTATTGACATACTGGAACAAGATTTAGCCATGTTACAACAAGGCCAATCTCAGTTACGTTCTATTATGTTATTAGGCTGGATGCTGCAATCCTTGCGTGCAGGCTATGTGCCTTGGCGTTTTATCAACACGTCGTCTCTGTTTTCAGAATACAATCTAACGGATAAACAGGTCGAACTGGCATAAAGGGGAGCAAAGTATACAGTGCTGAGCATTGAAAAACTGGAAAAATTACCATTTACGGTAGCAGAAAAACCAGCTACAGAATGGCTTATCCATGGCAAAATAACTCTGCCTGTCACTACTTTTCATTTTCAGTATTGCCTCAAACAAATGCAAGCAGGCAAATATGAAAGGTTGGGTAAAGAATACATTAAGGCATCCTGGGATTTACCTTATGAATACAGATGTTGGAGTGGGGATCGTGAAGTGTTTCTAAGCGGTACACACTGTGAAAATGCACTGAGCGGTTCACTCATATGTCAGGACATTTCTTTACACGGGGCTTGTAATGGTTCTGTGGCAAACTTGTCCTGCCACTTGCAGGGTACACCAGCTGCTGTGATTAATCCAGCGTTTGGGCAACTTTCTAACGGGAGTTACCTCATGTTGAATGATCAGAGTTGCTGTGGCATGTTGCCAGGAATCCCATATCTGGTAACGGTTAGCTCCAGGGTTACTTGTTGTATGCAAGTATTGTTCCCCCAAATAGACACAGTCAGGGAGTTGCCTCTATGGCCTTCATTGAATGTTTCTTTTATACGTTTTGATACTTTAAGCAGAATGAAAGCGATGCTTTTACAACAGACCGTGCCTTTGACCTCGGCCAAATAAACCTATGATCTACAAATTGCAAAGATTTCGGCTGAGATACAGGCTCTAATTCGTACAAACTGCCCAATACATTTCGTAGAAATGGTGGGACGTATCTTAAACATGTCTGATACGAGCGGGATTGTACAATGTATTTAAGACCATCTGTTCAGGACTGTTAACACCTTTTCAGGCAGTCCTCGGAATCATTATAAACTTCGCACATTCGGTGTTTGGTGGTGTGCCATTAATTCTAGCACTAGTTGCAGGAATCCTGTTTTTATTCCTACTACTACGCTATGGCAAGCCTATCAACCGGCGTCACTCCCAGCACTTTGGAGAAAGCTCTCCTAGAACGGAAGTGCCGTGAGCGCATAGTGCAACTTTTGGGCATACCTTGTCTATGGGAACTTAATACAACATGGTTTCTGTCATTTAGACCAATCTGGCAAGATTGCATCTTACCTGTTCTACGCTGCCTGCTTTGCGGTGAAGAATGCGTGCTAGACATCTGTCTAACACTCCCATCAGTCATGCCAACGGATATCGAGAAATGTAGGTGAATTGGAGCAAACAGCTTTGTGAGTAATGCAGGCTAGTTTAAATTGGATTCTGGCCTCTAGGGGAAGCCAGTTTAGAACTTTGAGGTGGGGAGAGATGTGGTCGAATTTCTTTGAGCCAGTTAGGAGTCTGGCGGCGGTGTTGAGGCAGGCTTTCAATGGGGCCAGAGAGTTCTTGGGTAGCCCTGCGAGAGTAGAGCATCCATATTCTAGTCTGGAAATGACTAGTGCCTGGATTGCCGTTTTAAGGTCGGAAACTTCGAGGAAGGGTTTTAGGTTTCTTAGGTAACTCAGGTGGAATCTAGCCGTTTTGGCCATCGAGTTTATATGGCCACGCATGTTCAGGCTGCCGTCAAGGGTTATTCCAAGGGATTTTGCCGAGTCAACAATGGTAGGAGGGCGGTTTAGTGCTGTGATGGTCTTGATCCATTCCTGGATGTCTGGATTGGGTTTGGGTGGGGAGATCAGAAGAAATTCAGTTTTGTTTGCGTTGAGTTTAAGCTGGTTGGCGGTGAGCCAATGGACTGTCAGCTTCAGGGCCTCGTTCAGGGAGAAGATGTCCTCCGGGAACTATCGTTCATTCGAAAGTGGAGTGGGTGTTGTATTCCGCTTTAGGTGTCCGTATATAGGTTTTCCTGATACATGTCCTTATATAGGCACAATTCGCATTGCCCTTATATAAGCATAAGATCCCAGTCCTTATTTAGGCATTAGCCATGCTATCCAAATACAGGCATGGTCACCTACATCCGTCCACCCCAACGTCACAACGAGTTCTTAGAAACCAGACCCTTAAGCTCTTGGGAGTTCCCCTAGCACAGGATTATTGATTTCTCCAAGAACTCATTTATTATGCATGAACAACTATTCCTTAAGGGTTCATTCCTGACGTCTTCCTCTGCCTGACTTTACGTCAATGCTAACATTCCAAGGCACCTACCGGGTATAAATATACCTTCCCTTGCCCAAGCAAGCAGGAGGAGACCACGACTTTAGAGGAGCCCGTGTCCAGGCCTGATGCACTGACAAGAGACGCTGTCATCCCTGCTCGCAGAGAATCAAGCTTCCAGTGTTCTGACTCCCTTCGCGGGGTGTTAGAGTTCGAGACCCGGAAAGAGAGTCCCACCTCTCTCATTCTCAAGGTATGGAGCTGACTAGAACCTAGAGGGACTCTTGGCATACCAGACTTAGCATACCATACTATAGCATACCATACTATAGAATACATCACCTACTTCTTACCTTGCACTACACTTAGGTTAGGTACACTGGGGTAGAACTAGTTAGAGAAGAATCTTATGAGTACTCGCATTTTTAGCTTATGTTATTTATGTATATGAATATATGTGTCATAGCTAAAAGATAATGCTAGCGCAGTATTATTTCTTTCTACTGCTTACGCTGTACATAATATATCTTGCATACTGTCTTACGATTGTAACAGCTCATATCTCTTACATGAGAAACAAGACTGTTCAATAAATCCTTTTATTGAAACGCCCGTCTATTCTTTCTGTGTAACTCTGAAGAAACTAAGCATGCACGATTAGCTGAGTGAAACTTATCTGTTGTTTCCACGATTCTGAGAGTGTTCCGATTCTAAAGGGAAACAAAGTTGTCATGTTTATGCGGTTGCCAGAAACTACTCCCTTCTTGTTTACAAGGAGTTTCTAGTGGCCTCTGAGTTAGCTGGTACAAAGTAATTAAGTTTAATATACTCGATAGGGACTTACTGACCTCAGTCCTATGTCAAATCTATAGGGTATATTATTCCAATGCGCAGAGCCTATTAGGGAAATAGGAACTACACTACAGTACCTATTTCCTCTGCTACTCTTGTGTTCCGTTTTTCAAGTGGGATGTCTTGTCCTACAACAGCAAGCCATTTATCATCTGCATCAGAGGAGAACTTCAACATAGTTATGCTGAAGACAGAGAGCGAGGGTGGCCAGGGACCAGATTGGGACACCTCCTCTGGCACAGGGTATGGACTTTATTATCATCTTGGACAATAGACTCCTTTTTAAAACTTTGGTGTTTCCCTATGTGTATAGACTGAGGCCTTTGAAGTTTCCTGATGTGTTATTTTCATTTGCCTATTCCCCCTCCAAGTTAGCATTTCCCCTCTACTTTAAGACTCCAATATATTTAATTTTGCTCCTTAGGAAGGATAGTTTTTGGTTTCCTAAAAATTGTTATTTGTAGGCTAAACACTTTAAGTTTAATTCTTCATAAAAATTTAATTATAATTTAAACTTTAATATCTTGCTTTCTGTTTTCAAAAAAATGCTGATTAATGCAAACGGCAAAAGAAATGTTTAGTTTCAATATCCCAATTAAATGTTTAATTGCATCATACTTTGAAGGTAAACCAACAGCCAAACAGACATAACAATATCCTATGTAGTAAATGCAAACTCTGCTCTCTAGAAGTAATTCAGGCAACACTGATTGATAAATTAACTGCCTTAAGAATGGTAACCACTCAAAATGCATTAGGGATTGGGGTGTTTAATTTATTTTTAAATAAGTAGAGCCACCTATGTATAATAAAAATGGAATTAACTATATATCAGGAAATTACGTTAAAAAAATAAAATTGACTGCAAAATCTGAATGACCATTATGATAAATATATAACACAGGAGAAATGATCAAAGCCAAAAGAAGGAAGTCAGGAATATGGAAAGAGACAAACCCAAACTGGGGAACGTGCAAATACTTGCCTACACAGTTACCCAGTGATCAAAAGGCAACACCCAGCCTGCACAGAAAAGAACTGAACAGGTATAAATAAATAGAGAAACAAGCAATGAACAAAGATACAAACTCCACAAAAGTAATAGTGCTGGACACTATATAAAAAATTTAAGTAACTGCAACATCAGACATTCAACACAGATGAAAGTTAGACACTGGTTTGTAATTTAAAAAAAGTGTATATTGTGGTAATAGACAAAAATGTTGACAGTGACTGTGTGAGGGACAGAGTTGCTTTTTTACAAATAAAAACAGTTCTTTAGGGAGTTTCTCCTATTACTCTGCCCACGCAAAGCTGGTGGAAAGAATGAGCGAGGCAGAAAATTGTGTTGCCGGTGTTTGAGTTGGTGGTTTTGGAGGTTGCGGAGGTGAATCTGGTACCGGTGGAGGTGGTGCAGGTGGTTCTGTAGAATCTCCTTGATACATTTGCCATGAAGAGAGACATTGGGATTTTTTGCTTATTGCCACTATCATCTTTAAGGCCAGGGCATGTTGTCTTACACTCTGTTCCCTAAAAGTTCCAAGATGTTCTTGGTGCATCTTTGCACATTTTGAAACATTATCCAAGACTCGGGTCTACCTGTCAGTCATCTGAGTGAGTCCTTTTAGGGAGTCCGCATTGTCATGGATAGTAGCCCCCTTTGCATGAATATTCTTCCTCACATTAGACTGCTGTTGGCAAAACTGATCCTCCCATTGAGTAGCATTAGACCCTGCCAAGCACCCCCTCCACCCGGAAGCGTGGCCGTCTGGCATGGCAGCAGATTGACAAGCATAGAGAGGGCTGGAAACTGGTAGGTTGTGAGGTGGGGGCTGATGGATGGTGGATACCACCTCCACAATAGAGGTGGTATCTGTCTCAGATGATTGAGAGAAGACCTCTTCACAGGAGGAGTGTAAATAAATTGTACAGAGTTACCTGTTAGTTCAGGGCTGTGTGGAGGTGAGTGTTGTGTAGGCAGAGCAAGCATCCATAGACTGCTTAGCTAATGGCTGGAGACTGGCAATCCTCAGAAGTGATTTAGAAGGAGCACTGCTGCCCTGCCCCAAAGTGGCCTTTTTGAAGATGTTCTCCTCTTCGTCCATGTCCTCCTCGACCAGTTCCTGCTCCTCCTTCTTGTTGAGCAATGCTGGCCTCTGACATCATTGCTTGGAGAAGTGGATTCTTTACTCAGATTGCCCGCAGTGCTCTACTTGTTGATGGCCATCATTATCCAGTGCAATCTCCCCAGTAGGCCTGGGCAGAACTCATGGAATTTCACGACTCAGAATTCTGCAGTTACTAAAAAGCGGGCGGAAAATGCTCGTGCTGCTGTTTGGACTACTTTTTTCATGCCAGTAGTGCGTTCCCCCTGAAAATGAGCAAGAACGGCACCACATAGTGCGTACGGGCGTGGCCATTTTGTTTTACCTGCTTTTACCTCGCTTCTCCTGTCTGCTCTGTCCCAACTTTTCAATCCTACCTAATCCACCCTCATCTTATCACCCATTTCCCAATCCCATCTTTTCTTTACTTATTTCTATTACTGTCTGTCTTTCCCTGTGTGTATTTGCATTTCTTTGTGCATTTTTTGTGACTTTTTGTACTTTGTTTTTTGTTCAACTTTCCTGACCTGTTCTTTGTCCTCCTCCTGTTTCCTTTTTCCTTTCTAAGTTTCCCATCCCAGTCTGACTCCCTCTCGTCCCATGCCTTGGCAGTCATGGGCAGCGCCAGTGCCACCCACACCCCCTGTGGGTGACTTAGGCACAAAGGGGTGCAGCCCCATCCCATTTTCAACAAGGCCGGTCAGGGTTATGCCCTGCGGGAGTGTCGGCTGCTCTGGGGGAAAGTGAGGTGTGTGTGCGCTGCAGTACGGGAGTACAGCGCACCAAGCAGAAGCTGACATACTGCTGGGCCGACATCCTAGACCAGGAGCATAACCTGTTCGACCTGCTAGGTGTCGAGGTTGCGGGGCTCGATGAGTAATATTTTTGTTTTCTAAAAAGTCAATTTTTTTTACACTCACAGGTTAGTTAAGGTTACATAATGATTGATTATATTATACATATATATATATAGGTCTATTTTTTCTAATTGTAAAAATAAATATATTTCACACCGGTTTATACATGGGTATATTCATTTTTCAGAATGTAAGTAAGTATATATAAATATAAGATATTTATATATAATGTGAATGTGTTCATTTATTATAAATGTAAATTACATGTGCGTGTTAATTGTGTTTATGTATGTATATCTGTCTATCTATTATATATATAGAGAAAATAGATATATAGACATATCTTTGCAACATGAATCATGGGCACATGTGCCCTCTAGTGCAAAAAGGACATTTTATTTATAAGCATGGTAGTATGCTCAGGCAAGTACTTTTTTAATGGTAGTATGTGCCACTCACAAAAATAAATGCACTTTTAGCAACAGAGAGTGCTTGCAGTTGTGTCCACTGTCTTTCTTCCGAAAGAAGTGGGCATGAGATGTAATACACCTGGTGTTATCAAAAAAAGAGCGCAGGGCAACAAGACAACTTGCTGCACTGCATCAAAGGGAGAGGGTATAAATGCAACATATTTATTAATTTATCAAGATATGTTGCATTCCTGCTCTCTCCCCACTCTGATGCACCAAGTGCTGCCTACCGCACCTATGCAGGCACCCTTGCGCCATTATGCCAAGGTGCCACATTACACGGCACTCTGGATTGGTTTTGTGCACGAAGGGGACACCTCCCAGCACAAAAATAATCCCTATAAGCAAGATGAACAACACAAACCCTTGATAACTTTGGGCCCTGGGAGTAGTGTGCATGGTTTCAGCCTAACAGGGAATGTGTTGCGCCGTAGGAGTGGAGTAGACGTTAAGTGAATGATACTGCCGGGGTGAGCTAGTCAGTTGCTCGGCACTCGCTTGGAGTGATTTAAGAAGGGATGCTGACTTCTGTCCTGTCACAATTAAGATAGTAGTATATCAGGGTGTTAGCATTCTTCTCTGTGCCTTTAGGTAGCTCATACAGTTCCAATCCCCCTAATATGTAGTATGCATTGCAAAGGGAGACTGACTTGACCCATCAAAGGTGGCAGAGAAGCAAAGATCATTTGTTGCAATGCATGAGTAGTTAAAAATGTAATTTTAGGTTTAGGAACCTAGGAATAGGCTATCTGATTTAGAAAGTACAATGCTGTTCATGTCAAAATGTTTTTTGTAGAGAGTACCACTAATCATTTTTTAATGTTCTTTATTGCTTTCATAAGCACCCTAGGGCAAGAGGGCACCCGAGAGCTAAGCGGCTGCCACCACCAGCATGGCAGGTGGTTCTGCTGGGACCAGTAAGTCATGTTTATTATTATTTCTTACTTTTACCTCTCCCCACTAGTAAAATTATGGCCTTGTCTATTTATACTATCTACTTTTTTGTTCAACTCCCCTATCTAATGTTTGTTATCCCTGTATTACCCTGTTTTTCTATATTTCCTGTTTCTGCAACCTACTTTCTCCTGTCTGTCGATTTCTTCTGGTCTCTTTTTTAGCAAGCTTACCCTCGCCCCTCTGTTATATGTCATGTGTAGCACTGTTAAGAGAACAGATTTTGGTATCATGAAGAGGATCGCAGTACCAAGTAAACTATTCACCAAACATGTTGGTCACAGCTCGTCACAGTGCAGCATGGCAGGAAAGGAATTTGATCCCATTACCAACCAATACCATATGTCCTTCATTTACTATTCCCTTCCACCCCTTCATTGCGCTTCATTCTCATCCTTTCATAGCCTTATGGCTCCTTTACTAGAAAAATGTTTTTGGTTGATTTCTAACATGTTGTCAACCAATAAACCTCCCAAAGTGATAGTTTCGATAGAAGATACTGCTAACCGAAATGTAGTGAAAAATTGCTGTTGTACTTTGTGCAAAATAATTATTTAGGAGGCTAATCTGGTATCTAAAATGGGTAAATTATGTTTTTTTCTAAGCACCCAGACCACCAGTGCTGCAGCCAGCAGTCAGGCAGGCACAGAAGAGGCCCAGGCGGTCGGAAGGGGAGCAGTCTCAGCGGTGGCAGGGACAAGTAGTAAGGGAGAGGATGTAGCCTTACGGCTAGAGCGGTCGACCTTGGAGCTGGGGAACCGGGTTCGAGTCTCGGCAACGACGCTCAACATCCTGTGAATCTGAGCAAATCACTTAATCTCCCCGTGCCTACCAAAAATGAATGTGTCGTTCTATAACGAAACTGGTGCTCATGTAAAGCGCTCTGATACCCAATGTCTCGGGTCTAGTTCACGCTATATAAAACTCTAAAAAATAAAAAAAAGTCACCTTGCTTTCTTATTGACAATACTGTATTTGTCAAGCGAGGCAGATATCCCACCCATCACTTCCCTGCCCATGGCATTACAGCACCTAAAACGGCAGCATGGTTCAATTTGGCGCTGCAGAGTAGGCAGTGAAATGTGCGTCTGATTCAATTAACAGCGCAGCATTACGAAGTTTGCAATGCATTACAAATCAAAAACAAGGTGTGTTTCCCAGTGCCCATTCAGTCACCTGCTACTAGTTAGGCCCAGACAGAATTATAATTCTGCTTGCGGAAAATGGATAACTCCCCGCTGCATGTTTAACATGGAGTTCCTGCTAAATTCCTCCTTCCGGCGTGTGGCGAAATTATAATCCTGTTGGAGCACGCAAAGCTCGGTAAATGCGTGTTTGCGAGCATGAGCGAGATTTGTCGGCTGCTAGTGAGCGCGCACAAGATTTGCCGGCCACTAGCGAGTGAGATTTGCCAGCCAATTGCGTGACTTCTGGTCACCACGGAGCCTTCTGGTGCTATATTTTTTACTACGGCGATCGCAAGCGGTTGCTTCTCGAGCAGATTCTCTACTCAAGAAGCAGCTAAATCAACACGAAAATACCTTTTCAAGTGAATATTCTGCTCGAATAGATGGTTCAGTGTTTTTAGTGCATAAAGCATTTTTTTTTTCTTTTTTTTTTTCAACAGGAAGGTAGTGTCCCAGAGACTCCAACTTCCTCTTCCTGTCCAGAATGCTCCTCCCAGTGCCGTGTCCATCTCCCGGTCACTTTTCATTTGGATTTCAAGGTGAAAGGATCACTCTCTTTGTCTGCAATCCCTGCTGCATATATATTCTATTGGATTTCAAGGATTTTGTTTCTGTGGCATCACATGTAAGTTCAAAAACCTTTGCTTAAGGGTGTTGTTTGTTAGAGGGCATGCACCAGTATTTATTTGTACTTTTGTTAAAAAAATGTATTTGATTGTGATGGGTGGTCTGGAGTTGCACTAGGGGCCAAGTATTTTGTTGTTGCATTTCATTTTGTATCTTTTGTACGGGAAAAAGGTTGCACACTTAAGTACATTTCATTCCATGTTTGTTAAATTTGCACTATTCATTTATTTTACCTTAATGGCTTAGTCTGCCCCATGGCCATCCAAACAGTATTAGTCATTGTGTACATAAAATAACTGTTTCTGTGGAATATGTTGTTTTAAAATAGCTATGATTTAGGCCAGGGATGCAATTGGATTAAATAAAAAATGTGGGGGTTTTGTATTTCACTTTTTTTCTGCAAAAATTTGATTTGATGACGTAATGTTTGATGCCTTAGGAGGATGTGTGTTGTTGTAAAAAAAGCTCACTTAATTTTTGTTTTTGCCATTTCCAAATTAATGGTTGTGTTTTCTTCATTGTTTACCATGCCTCCTTTGTCTGGCCAGTGTGTGTATGTGTTTGCCATAGGCCACCATTTTGTCTTTGTTCTCCATGCCATATGGCTAGCGTCTATTATATGTAGTCAGTGTACATAGGCCTACATGTTCTCTTTGTTATCCATGCCTCCTTGCTTGTTGTTTGACCATGTGGCCAATTGGTGTAGCCAGTTAGTGTGTTTTTGTCCATGCCTCCTTGCTTGTTTTTGTTGTTTGACCATGTGGCCAGTGACCATTTTGTGTAGCCAGTCAGTGTTTTTTTGCCATGGGCTTGCATGTGTTCTTTGTTTTCCATGCCTCCTTGCTTCTTATTGTTTGACCATGTGGCCGGCGGCCATTTTATGTAGTCAGTCAGTATGCTTTTGCCATAGGCCTGAATGTGTTCTTTGTGATCCATGCCTCATTGCTTGTAGCTGTTTGACCATGTGGTCAGTGGCCATTTTGTGTAGTCAGCCAGTGTGCTTTTGCCTTAGGCCTGCGTGTGTTCTTTGTTGACCATGCCTACTTGCTTGTGGTTCGACCATGTGGCTGGCGGTCATTTTGTGTAGTCAGCCAGTGTGCTTTTGCCTTAGGCCTGGATGTGTTCTTTGTTGTCCATGCCTCCTTGCTTATAGTTTTTGACCATGAGCCTGACGGCCATTTTGTGTAGACAGCCAGTGTGCTTTTGCCATAGGCCTGCATGTGTTTTTTGTTGTCCATGTCTCCTTGCTTGTAGTTGTTTCACCATGTGGCCAGCGGCCACTTTGTGTAGTCAGCCAATGTGCTTCTGCCATAGGCCTGCATTTGTTCTTTGTTGTCAATGCCTCCTTGCTTGTTGTTTGACCATGTGGCCAGCTGCCATTTTGTGTAGTCAGCCAATGGGCTTTTGCCATAGGCCTGCATGTGTTCTTTTTGTTGTCCATGCCTCATTGCTTTTTGGTGATCATGTGGCCACTGTACTAAATAAATCTTTTTTTCCCCAGTTGCCAAAGCCATTTTCTAGGGACATTGAAGAGGGCTATGCCTTTTAGTTAATTTTTTTAACTTTTTTCCCCTAATATCAGTGTAATGTGCTTGAGGATCATTGTAGTATGTATGTACAATGTTTATATAATATTATATAAATTTTTCTATTTTCCCATGCGCCACCTTGCCTCCCAAAGGAGTTGTCATAGTCCCTAGTGAGACACCCGCAATTACTTTTTTAAATATTATTCAATTTTTCCCTGGCCTGCACCCCCTGCCTGCTATAGGTCTGTTAGGCCAGGGGCGTGGCCGGGATGGCGATGGTATCGGATGTTCTGTAAACGAGCTCCACACCAAGCCCACTGATTATCCTGAACTCAGGCATAAACGGCATGAATAAGATCGCCCAGAGGTGCCGGAACAATAGCAGGCACCTCAGCACCCTGCTGAGCCAGCGATCACAGATCCCTTACTCTCCAGGAGCCAATTTCAGATTGCGGCGGAGGAGGGCCTAACCGCTTGTGTCACAGCCTTGGATCTCGCCTGAGACACGACCGAGAATCCGGCTCGAGGGAGGGACTTCTGGATTGAGGAGGAGCCGCGGACATCAGAAGTCTGAAGCACAAATACATCAGAGCCCGGCAACCCCGTGACCCTCCTCCGAGCAGCAAATACCCCTGAACCACCCGAGTGAAACACAAAGAGAGGCGGCTACATGGAGACCGGAGCCGTCAATGCACTCGGCATGGAAACGACAATGGAAATGATGGCCTGATCGAGAAACTAGATCCCGCGCTATACGTGAAAGGGCACACAGGGACAAATAGCATCAAGACAGAGAGGGGACTGGCCTGGAAGATTAAGGGAACCTCTCGGGAGCTCATGAGCGACTGGACTGGCCTCTGACCTCGACTGCGGTAAGCCTTCACATTACATGTGTGGCCCCCCAGTGGCAGTGATGGAGTGAGGGCCTGGGGCGCGGTTGCACACAATGTGGAAACGCCGGGAGAAGAGAGGGCGCCACACACTGTCCTCATA
The DNA here is from genome assembly GCA_963921515.1 of Calotriton arnoldi. Lineage (NCBI taxonomy): Eukaryota > Metazoa > Chordata > Amphibia > Caudata > Salamandridae > Calotriton > Calotriton arnoldi. The sequence continues at coordinate 1,849,505 of CAWUFW010002676.1, read as the reverse complement.
ATGGCCCATTGAGACGGTGCTTCATCATAAATAAAGAGAAGGCCGATGGACAAGGGGAGCTGTCGGTGAGTCCTGAAAGAGCATGTTGGTCCAATCAGGCAGAATGAATGTTGCTACAGCCTCTGTGCCCCCCTGAAGCTTAATTACTCGCGTGCCTACTAGAGTCCAGACCATAAGAAGTGGAATCACTGTAATACTTGTCATAACAGAATGTGACACATCCTACCATTCATGAACGGGGAGTAAAGTTCACTATGCCACTTGAAACACAGCGAAGCTTAGGTCGCTGGGTGAAACACATACCCCTGTGAGAAGTCACAGGAACTAGAAGCAAGCGACGCACCCCACCTACGCCACATACAAGACACAAAGTAAAACCCTTGGGACCTTCTTCCACCCCCGCTCCGCCAAAGACAGGGACAGAGTGATTTTATACTACAGACAGTATTAAGCATACTCCCAGTTTCTTTACTGCCATACTAAGTTTATCTGTGACAACATTGCCCCATCTGAACATTCTTCTTAAACCGATACCCGGACGGGTGGCAGAAACACTCTGGGCTTGCCGGATCCGCCTGCCGTGGGAGGAGACCGACCTATCTACGACACCGTGAGATACCAGAGAACCACCAGAATATACCTGGCGAGCAAGCACAAAACCTCCAGGATTATCGATCTAGCTTGAAGAATCACGAATGGGGAAACCTAGAACCTAACCCGGGGGGTCCCCACCAGAAACACAGGACTCAGCTCCTGACGCTCTTGCTGATACCGATGCAATCACACCCCCTGTGGACCCCGTACAAATCCAATTAGATAGGATTTTGGAGTTCATAACCGATACCAAGACCACCCTACAGCAAGATGTAGGTGCTGTCTCCGTGTGCGTGGGCCTGTTGAGAGCGTAGCACCACAAACTAGCTAACCACGTCAAAGGGGTGGAAACCATTGTCACCGAACGGAAGCCGGAATGTAAGACGCTTTCCAACCAAATGTCTGCACTAAATGGCAGAGTTCAACTCCTTGAAAAACGGGGTGAAGGTGCGGAAGGACGCAACCAGCACAACAACATTAGAATTATTGGCCTACCGGAAGAGATTGGAAAAGGGAATATGGTGGATTTTCTGGAACACTGGTTACGGACAGAAGTGGCCCCGGAGTTGTTGACCCCTTTTTCGCGCTAGAGCGAGTTCACAGAGTTCCATCAAGACCGCTGGCCCCAGGCAGGGCCCCCAGGCCAGTGGTGGCCAGATTGTTACATTACCGGGATCGTAACACTATACTACAAAAAAACGCGCTCAGAGGGTCCTTTCGATGTTGCCAATGGCAAGGTGTCCATATTCCTGGACTATACAGAGGGGGTACAAGCCAAAAGAGCATCCTTTCTAGAAGTCAAGAGGGCACTCAGTGAAAAGGGAATACAATACTCCCTGATATTTCCCTCCAGACTCTGGATAGTAGTCAATGGTACCACACACTTCTGCAAAGACCCAAACTCCGCCTGGACATGGTTGGAAGCACATAATACTGGGACGACTCTCCCGAAGACCTATTCAGGATCACTCCCTCAAGGAGAAGAAACCGTAGGTGCCCTCGAGGGACCACACAGAACAAGGTTAGGAGTGGACCATCTCCTTCACAGACAGAAATGAAGAGGGCTAAGGCGCTGCAGGTGCTGGTGAGGATAGAGTCACCCACAAAACAGAAGACCCCAGAGACGGAATCCTCTTCGGAATGGAAATAGGCAAGATCCGACTCTGCTTCCTCGCGAGGGGACGAGACTGGCATACCTGCAGTGACACCCCAGACGGTGGATGGCATCATCTGATATCCTTTAATGAACACTGTCTGAATGCCTTTGACACTGTAGAGAGGGGGTCGATGGAGGTCGGGGGAAGGGTGTCAAACTGTTGGAATCCTTGCCTACGCTTTTATATATATAGCATAAAATGTTAGCCAGGAACTCTTGATAAAATGATGGGCTGGTGCGGAGCATAAACCCCCCTTTTGATGCGTCTCTTCCGGCACGCCACTTCTGGGGAGGCCCCTGTCGGCTGGCCAGAAGAGAAATTCACTGAACATATGGCTACGTATCGCAGTTTGGACAGTCAGCCGTTGCTGTACTGCCCAGGGATCGGGGAGTTGTTGTTTGGGATTGTTTATCTTTCCTTCTCTTTCATTCTTGCCCAGGAACTCACGAGGAACATGAGACCGATCATGGGGTCGGAGGGTTGGGAGGTGATCACGGGGGGAGGGTGGGACTAGAATATACACGGACACATATGTCTGATCACAAACTCTCAATAACATTCATGTCTTGGAATATTAGGGGGATGGGATCAGCCTCCAAGAGACATAACATTCACAGATATGTTAGACATAGGGGGGTTTAGGTGGCTATGCATCAGGAGACTCATCTGGTTGGACTTGAGATAGACAAGTTGTGGGGCAGATGGCGAGGCAAACTCTATCCCACCTCTTACTCAGCGTACGCCAGGGGAACTTTGATATGGATAAGGGCCAGGACGCTGTTTGAACTAATCCATGCGCTCATTGACAAAGAAGGCAGGTATGTCCTACTCGAGGGCAGACTTTGCGGCAAAGAGATTAGATTAGGGAATTTATATGCCCCTAACCAAGATCAGATTACTTTCCTCCACTCCCTTTCCACACACATAGCAAGTATATCCCCAGACAGCCTGTTAATAGGAGGAGACTTCAATTGCGTGCTAGACGTACAATTAGATTGATCGACTCCCCCCTTAATGAGGACCACAGTAAGGAAACTGATGGAAGGATTACAAGATTGGGTAAGACACTGGGGTCTAGTGGATATTTGGAGAATACAGCACGGAAATGAAGGCACATTCTCCTTCTTTTCCCATGTCCATAGCCTACATACCAGAATAAACCACTTCGTATGTTCCCACAAACTGGCCCAGAGCATAACTCATTCTGAGTACCTAGGACGAACCATATCTGATCACAACCCTGTATTGCTATGATTTGTACCCATGGGGGAACGCCCACCCGCCCCAATGTGGTGGCTTCACCTGTCTTCACTAGAGGAGGCATGCTACTGCACCTCTGTAATGGAAGTGATCTCTGATTATTTTGCTAATAACCAAGGCTCTGCATCCTCGAGTTTATTAGAATGGGAGGCTTTTAAAGTGGTAATACGCGGCCATTGCATCAGCCAAACAGTTGGCACTCAAATGGAGCTACGCAGGGAGTTACAAGCTCTGGAAGATAGGCTGCGTGATCTAGATAACCCTCTTACTACCCAACAAGACCACATAGAGGAGGTCCAGGAGACGAGATCACACTATAATGCCATCATAGAAAAGATGCGAGCACACGACTATAAACAATATATCACACGAGCTCATGATGAAGAAGGGAAATTCGACCGGCTATTGGCGTGGCTTATCAAACCGGAATCTCATGGGTCCCCTATTACATGTATACAGAAACAAGATGGTCAGCTGCTACATGCCCCCACACTCATTAATGAAGAGTTTTGTGAATATTATAGAGGCCTATACTCCATCCCAGTGCCTCTTTCGGAGAACGTCCAGACTACTTACCTGACACGTATACCTCTTGGAACGTTGGCTAGGGAACATCAAATAGAATTAGGTACCCCTGTCACCACTCAGGAAATTCGAGCAGCCATCAAAGATATGGCAACAGGCAAAATGCCAGGCCCAGATGGCCTCCCAGCCGAGTTCTACGCTGCATATGCTGGGACGGTAGCCCCACGCCTCGCAAAACTTTATGCAGACTCCTGGCAGCTTGGTACACTCCCAGACTCTACTAACGATGCAGTGGTTATCCCAGTACCCAACACTAAGATGCAGGGAGCCAAGGTCACGGAGTTCCGTCCCCTCTCTATGTTAAATTTAGATTTCAAGATCCTTAGTAAAGTGCTAGTGCTCTGGCTACTCCCTTATATGACAACACTAATACACACCGCCCAAAGTGGATTTATTCCCTCGCGTAATACCTCCCACAACCTTAGAAGACTTTACCATGTAATGTACCATCCCATAACATGTAAAAACCAGAGAGCAATGCTGATGTAAGTAGACCTCAAAAAAGCATTTGACCCAGTACGCTGGGACTTCTTGTTTGCGGTAAAGAAACAGATGGGACTGGGAGATGATTGGATTAAATGGGTCAAGCTATTATGCGTGACTCCGACAGCCAGAGTAAGAACAGGCACAATGCTCTCACCACAGTACCAAGTATATAAGGGCAGAAGGAGGGGGTGCCCTCTATCCCTGCTCTTGTTTGCCCTAGCTATTGATCCCCTTGTGGAACCATTTTTACAGAATAGTAAGGACTGGGGCTTGAAGGTTGAGGGACAAGAGCATGTCATTTCCTTATATGCAGATGACATACTTCTATATCTAAGAGATGGAATCAATGGATTTCCCAAAGCACTGGAGCTCCTGAGAACATTCAAAACAGTATCTGGCCTTCGGGTCCACAAGACTAAGACCCATATATTCCCCATCTCTACAGAGATTGAGAGACCCTTGGGTTCACCTTTTGACTTAATGTGGACGCCCGTCTCCTTTAAATATCTTGGGATACAGATATTCCACTCAGTGGAGGACTTTCGAGACAGCAATATTGGGGAAGCCCTTCGCTCCTTGAGATCTAGAGTACCATTTTGGCATTCACTTAAATTACCCATTATGGCCCGTATAGTGATCTCTAAGATGGTCATGTTACCGAGGCTTTTATACTTTTTTGCAAATTTACCTGTATATGTACCAGCCTCTTGGTTTAGACTATTAGACGCCCTGTTACGTGATTTGATCAGGGACGGGAACTGCCACAGGGTGTCATTGGCAACTCTTAGATACCCCCCCCCAGAGGTGGGAGGCCTGGGGGCACCGGACTTTGAACTTTATTTCTTAGCGGCTCAACAAATGTGGTTAGACAGAGTCCATCAAGAAGAAATAGGGCTATCTGGACAAACGTCACAAATAGAACTACTATTGGCCAAACAACTCAACCCTTCAATAATGATCCAAAACCCTGGGATACTACTGTCAAAAGCATTGTGATGTTGGCGCAGATGTGTCCTAAAAACTGTAGGCAAGCCCTTATATGCATCAGCTCTGCCCTTAACAGGACTTCCAAGTGGAGATCCTCTAGCTTATTTTACTCAAAGGCAATTATCTGCTTGGACAGAAGCTGGGTTACTCACAGTGGGAAACTGCTACCAACAAAGTACATTTATCCCGATGGAGGAACTAGTACAGAATTATGAATTACCCCCAGGCCAATTCCTTATTTATAAAGCACTAGCTCAGGCATTCCAGGACCTGTGGGGAGGCGAGGGAAGGGAACCCGAGACTCAAGATGTTCTGCAACTACTGGTATTGATGGGCGCTACCAAACATTTAGTAACCTGGTTTTACAGATCCCTAGTAGGCATGGTCCGTGGCCCATTGACCACGCTACGGAATAGATGGGAACGAATTTCGGGGCGTGACTTGATGGACTCTGAATTGCAGGAGATATTAGCTTCTCCTAAGAAAATCTCAAGAAACACAAGACTGAAATACCTCCAATTGAATTATATACATATGCCCTACATAACGCCACACAGGTTACAAACAGTTTATGGAGGTGAACCTCGCCCTTGCCCTAGGTGCGGACACTTAGATGTTGATTTTGAACACATGGTATGGGAATGTCCCCGGCTAAAACCCTATTGGGAGGAGATGCTCACAGCCATGGACTCTGCACTGGGGCGCTCTCCCCCCCCAAACCATGGAAGCTTGCATTTTGGGTATATATCCGAGACCGGCCTCGAAGAAAGTAGGCACTAGGTTCATAGACTTAGCACTAGGGTTGGCCAAAAGGTGAATAGCGGTGGACTGGAAAGCAACGGAGAGCCCACGGGCTAAAGCTTGGAGGACGGGTGTACACAGTGGGCAAGGGCTGAGGAAAGGGCACTGATCAGGGAGAAGGCCAGAGGGGTGAGGGCCCGTCCTATAGCAGACCTATGCACAGAGGTGTTGACGGTATGGGAACACCCGGAGTGCAATAATAGAGATGAACCGGACATTAGCACAGATACAGCAGAAGAGACGACAACTGGAATACCAATTGACCATGAAGACAGACCGAAAACCAGAGAAAACATGGCAGGAACATATGAATCTGACTTTTGACAGGAAGGACTCCCTAATTTCCCACGCCCTTACATCGGGACGCGTGGATTGGGGATTTATGGCACCCCCACCAACTGCCCATACTGACTGACAGAGTTAGATCACAAACTATTTAGCGATAAGTTATAGTATTAATCTGAGTGTTACAGGTTTTAATGTCAGAAATCCGTTTACCTGGTTCCCCCAGTACCCCCCGCTTAATGACATACACAACAAAACTGCAGACTGCAGACACCCTATAATCATTGTGCTGCCATCAAACTACACGAGCAACGCTCCCCCCACCCCCTCTGTGCTCCCTCTACTCCTCCCTCATATGTTTAGGGGTTTTGTAAAGCGCATAGCTGCCCAGGGGCTTCCCAGCGCTGAGGATCGGATGATAACAGGAAGATCGGAGCATTATCCAGGGAACAGCCATGTCTTTAGTTTTTTCCTGAAACCTATTTCATCTGTGAGCATTGTTAGTTCTTTGGGCATGGAATTCCATAGCTTTGGCACTAAATGCGAGAAAGATCTTCCTCCCCATCTAGATCTCTTTATCCTTGTGGTCTTAATAAGACGATCTGTAGAGCATCTTAGAGATCTTTCAGGCACATATGGTGTGATGAGAGCTCTGCGAGGGGCTGGACCCTTGTCGTTCATGGCTTTGTGTGCTCTACATAGCGATTTAAATTTGACCCTGTCTTGGATCGGCAGCCACTGGAGTAGTCTCAGTGCACCTTTCGCTGATTCATGCCTGGGTATACTTCTAAGTAGCCTAGCTGCTGCGTTTTGTACCACTTGTAATCTGTTCACCACATATTTGGGTGATCCCAAGTAAAGGGAGTTCCCGTAGTCCAGTCGTGATACCAACAGGGACTGTATCACTATTCTCTGGGTCTCCTCTGGAATAAGGCCTAGGATTTTACGGAGCATACGTAGTATTCCAAAACAAGTGGCAGCCAATTTCCTCGCTTGTGTCTCCATGGAGAAGTTGTGATCCAGCCACATTCCCAGGTTCTATATGGAATTTTTGTGGCTGGGGGGACATCCCAGTCCTTTTGGCCAACTAATGGTGGCTCATGGTGGTGAATTATTTCCTAGGAACATGAGTTCCATTTTGTCACCATTCAATTTCAACCTACAGCTCTTCATCCAGTTTGCAACTTTTTCCATACAAGGAACAACTTGATTGTAATTTGACTTAGGACCCTCTACCACTGAGACTACCAGTTGGGTATCATCGGCATAGTTACAATTGATAGTCCGAATTCCTTGACAATCTCTGCCAGAGTTGCATGTAGAGTTTGAATAGAGTGGGACTGAGGGCGGAGCCCTGTGGTACTCCTCATGCAATCTCTAGAACATCTGAGTAATGTCCACATTCCATTATCTGGAAAGATCTGTCTTTTAGGAATGACACTATCCAACTTAGGGCGCTATCCCGGATCACTGTTTTCTCCAGCCTGTTAATCAGTGTCTTGTGGTCCACTGTATCAAAGGCTGCACTGAGGTCGAGCAGCAGGATTGCTGCAGAACCTCCATGGTCAAGGATCCCCTTGAGTTCCTCCGTGACCAACAGCAAGCCTGACTCTGTGCTGTGCAGTGGTCTAAACCCCATTTGGGTCTGGTGTAGCACCTCGTTCTCCTCTAGGAATTGGGACAGTGCCTGGTTGACATGTTTTTCTGCAATTTTTCCTACAATAGCTAAGAGTGAGAAGGGACGATAATTCCCTAAGTCTGTTCGGTCTAGGTGAGGTTTTTTATAGTAGGGGTCAGACTATAGCATGCTTCCAAACTTTTGAAACTCTTCCTTGGGTGAGGGATAGTGTTAACAGATCTGTGGCGCTGGTCAGGGTGGCATCCCCACCCTGTAATAGGATATGTGGGGGAACTGGATCTTGGGGGAGCCTGATATCTCTCCTTCACTATCTTCATTTTATTTTATTTTGCATTGACATATTGGTGTAGTTACATCCTTCACCCATAACAATATAACACAGAATACAGAAGAGAAAGAGGGACCCTTACATTACCTTACATTATTCAATTTTTCACTTCTTCTGAACAATGTAATACCTTCTCTAAATGACAATGAATGGCTTAATACACATGTCTGAGGGAACACCATAGAACAGCCTATCCCCCATCCACTGGGGCCTGGAACAAATGTACGAAAATACTCTAACTTGAATGTACTTCAATATACAAGAGCCTAGAATATAGTGCAAGCCGCCTAAGTTATATGCTATTGTTATATTTATGTAATAATGAAATATCAATAAAAGCAAATTTTAAAAAAAAATATAGGTCTCTTAGGCCATAGGGGCACACCAGCATTCACCTTTTTAAGAACTATTCCATTATTTCCCTGACTGTCTGCGCCCCCTGCCTGTCATAGGTCTCATAAGCCATAGGCGCACATCAACATTCGCCTTTTTAAGGATTATTCAATTTTCTTTCCTGGTCGCCTGCACCCCCTCCTTGCACTAGGTCTCTTAGGACAGTGGCGCACATCAGCATTCCCCTTTTTAAGGATTATTCCATTTTCCCTTGCACCCTCCTGCCTGTCACAGGTGTCTCACCTTAGAGGCACATAAAGCTAACTTTTAAATTTTTACGTTGTTGTTATCCTGATTGAAATACTATGTTATGGTTTTGATTGGAATGGTCAATGGATACACTGTTGTTGTTAATTATTTGGGATTGGGATAACCTCACTAAATTATATTGTCTTTATAAATAATTCAAACTGCAAAAATGCCACATTTTACTGAATGTTTTTCATGTTTGGTTGCTTTTGGGTGCACAAGAGACATCGCCCACAGTACTTCAAGATAGAAGGCAGGCACAAAGTGACATCCTCAGTCCTCATCTGACACCTTCTGCTTGTGCACCTAAGTGCCAACTGACAGAGCTTGAAGATGGCCCGAAGAACTTTATTGGCCATCCTTGTTAACTCAATCAATCAGATATCTTTATTCGCTGCACTTCTGCAGCATAAAAGCACAGCTCTGGGTAAAAAAGCAAGAAAAGAAAATAATTTTCATGACCATCACAAACATTATGAGATAATACAAAAACATAAAAATACATCCAATATCACCACCTGGCTCATAGTTTCGCAGTATAGAGAAATAATGCAAAGGGTTAGATATAAGAACAAGCAGTGCATGTTCAACTAAGATTGCCCCCCCCTCCTTCAGTCCATTTAGCTGCAAGCTCACAAAAAGTTAAAAACCCAATAAAATCCATAATCCAGTGCAACACTGACCCAGTTACCCAGCCACAAACGGCATTCATTCTGATATTTAAAATCTTCCATATGAAAGACGCCATAGAATAACATACCAGAGGGTAGTGCAACTGCTTAAGAAACAGTAGCGCTGGCCTACACTTACGAAATTTAAAAAGTGGTCAAATCACCTTTTTCCTTGGAATTTTATAAAACTGACAGAAATTGCAAAATCGCAAATCTGCAAATTGGATTGGATGTATTCACCATCACAAGGGCAGGGGGGGAAGCACAGATATCGAACAGCAGTTTGAGGGATATCCCGCCATGAGGGGGACGTAATTCAAGCGGAATCATGTTAATACAAAACGATGCTGTTGGTTCTGAATGGAAGATAAATAACATTGAGTGCCTTCCTGTGTGGGTACCAGCTTATAGAAGGACATGATAGTCTTGTGTCTATCAGCAGCTATTCTATTTGACATAGCCTTAGCCAAAAACCTTTTTATCAGCATGGCCTTTGGACAACCCCCTCAAGCGGAGGGAGAGGTGAATAACTCTAAAAGGCCAATCTGCTCCAAAGCTGTTTTAATGTACAATAGCCAGGGTATCTCGAGGGCTGCATGGAGTTTAAACAATCCTCAATCATGAAGCAATTTGGTGGGACAGAATCCCTGACCCAAATAGATTGCCACAATAAAAGTGAGGCCAACTTAATTTTGTCCTCGATGATTGAATACCCAACTCATCGTGGCACATTGAGTTTGGACAGTCACGCGGAACTGCTAGGAGTTTTTTGAGGAAAGAGTATTTAGCCCTTTGTATCACACAGCTCTCAGCCATTGCCCCAAATTCCTGTCCCATATGTGGCAGTCGATACTGACTTTGCTGAATAAACAGTCAGCATCGCCTCCACTGGTTTGGTGCCCAAATTCTTACAGAAACTCTGTGTCCCTACTAACGTCTTTTCAAACTTGGCAATTCTGTTAGATATCATAGTGTTCCACTTGTATTTAGTGTCAAAGGGGACACCTAAATAGGAGTAGGACTCTGTCTCAGCCACTCTAATGTTATTAATGTAAAATGAAGGTCTTGTCTTAGGTCTCCTCCTACACATCATAATGAATGTTTTTCTTTCATTAACTTTTAGATCCAGGCCCTTCATAAAACGTAAATAATCGCAATTAACCCCTGCAATGCCCTCCCTGTTCTGTTAGACCACATACCGATTTGGTAAGCATTGGAGAATAATGGGCATTGAAATCCCCTACCTAAAGAATTTCCACTGGTTTCCAGTGTCCCCTCATCAATTCTATTTCTGCCTCTAGGGCAAAGACCACATGCGAAGCTGACCCGTCAAAAACATTATTATAAAAATTAAATATAAAAAAGGTCCCAATCTTTGGAAACATCACAAAACAAGCAGAAAAAGAATTCACAATAAACATACCAAGACCCCCCTTAGCCCTACCAGCTTTTGAGGAGCTGTCTGATGAAAAAAACTTACTATACCCATCCAGGTAACATGCCTCTACCTCCCATGTTTCTTGCACACAGATAACATGGTAATTAGCCACCAACTCCAGCCATTCAGAATCGCTCCTCTTATTTTTTAATTCCGCTATATTCCATCATAATATCTTAATTGCTGCTAGGTCAGGGGAATTCACTGTAAGAAGGTTATTATGCATAGGACCCAGCCCTGTTTTACAAAGATTTGTGCCTAAGGGTTCTCCCAGTCAGTCACAGCTCTCCAGTCCCCTAACGATTCAAATCTATTGCTGAGCGGTAGGCCAAATATGTTGCCAGAGTGCCATACAATATTGTGCTCCACTGGGGTCCCTGGGATTGTATTGCAAGGTTTTATGGCAAGGATAGAAGGTTTGTAAAAGTATCCCAATGGGAGAACAGAAATCGATGATGACCAAATGTGGGGGGTATTTAATTTACTCAAAAGATATGCTACAACATTTGGGTTTCTGAAATTGAACAACAACACAATTACCTATAATTGACTTAGGGGAAGGGCCCACCCAATCCACCCTTTTCGCCATAAGGATTTGTCTAGCAAATGAATGATCAGAACCTAAGGAGTTATTGAGCAAGTGTAACACCTTTAAAATCAGCTGCTCAGTAGACCCAGACTGAGTCAGCTTAAGCCGTGGAACATTAGCTAAGATTAATACATATGGGCACGAAGCCCGGAGTTGATGTAGGGTTTGTAATCTCCTATGTGTAATCCCCTGGGGTGAGGCAGAATGCCCAAGGTCCTTCTTAACGGGTTGATTTATCAACTTACTGTCATTTCCTTGTCTGGGGTTTTGGTGGTCAATTGCTTGATTTTGAGCAAATCTGGGGACATAAGGAGTGAGGTGCTTAGGATCATTAATGGGCTTTGAAACACAGACTTGTAAAGACACAGTTCCCTCCATTAATGGCTCACTCCCCTCCAACTCAAGGTCATGAGGGTTAATTAGTAGCGGGCAGTTAGCCCCACTAATCCATTTATCCTGCCCACACAAATTGCAGAGCATGCAGAATCTAACAAAACATTCTTTGTATGGCTAATGGTACACTGGGTGACAAACCTAGAAATGTTAGCCTTAATAGAGTCAAGAAGGTCCTGCAAAGGTTTCAGAAGAAGATTTAACATTGTTTCAACCCTGGAAGAAAGTTCATCATTATTAACCCATTCGGTGCTCATGACGGAATGGTTCCATCATGAGCACCAGTGCTCCTGTGCTCATGACGGAACCATTCCGTCATGTGCACACTTGCACAAAATTCCTCTGCTGTAAACAGAAGAGGGATTTCCTTTTTTTCTTTTTTGCCTTGGGAGGTGGGGAAGAGCTTGCCCAACCTCCCGAGGCATTTTTTGGGTTTTCTTTGTAATGGCGATCGCGCGCATGGCGCGCTGACGTCATTACACTGAAAACAAAACTGAAACTTAGTTTCAGTTTCACTGTTTCAGCGCTCGCGGGGCTATCTCTGCCCCCTGAGCACCGAAACACATGGGAGAGGTATCATTGGAAAGGGGAGAATCTAGTGGATCCCTGCTTGGGGATCGCCACAGGAGGGCAATCCCCAAGCAGGAATCCTCCCACTAGACACCAGGGAGGGGGGAGCGGCCCCCTTGGGCAAGGGCCTTTGCTCTCCCCATTTCAAAATGGGCGCATTCAATCAATCAATCAATCAATCAGAGCATTTGTATAGCGCGCTACTCACCCGTGAGGGTCTCCAGGCGCTGGGGGTAGGGGGAGGGGTGCTGCTAGTGCTCGAAAAGCCAGGTCTTGAGTAGCCTCCTGAAGGTTAGTAGGTCCTGGGTCTGCCGTAGGAGGATGGGGAGGGTGTTCCAGGTCTTGGCGGCGAGGTGGGAGAACGATCTGCCGCCCGTGGTCGTTCTTCGGATGCGGGGGACGGTGGCGAGGGCGAGGTCAGCGGAGCGGAGCTGGCGGTTCGGGGTGTAGAAGGTGAGTCGTCTGTTGAGGTATGCTGGTTCGGTGTTGTGGAGTGCCTTGTGTGCGTGGGTGAGGAGCTTGAAGGTAATCCTTTTGTTGACTGGAAGCCAGTGCAGGTCTCTCAGGTGGGGTGTGATGTGGCTGCGGCGAGGGATGTCGAGGATCAAGCGCGCAGAGGCGTTCTGTATGCGTTGTAGTCGTTTCAGGAGTTTGGCCGAGGCTCCTGCGTAGAGGGCGTTACCGTAGTCCAACCTGCTGCTGACGTGGGCCTGGAAGGCATTCAGTCTTTCTGCCCCCCCTGGAGGCAGATGGGAGCAGTAGCCCCTGATCTGCCCCCCTAGGGGGCAGAAAATCCACTAGGCACCAGGGATTATTATTAGGGCTCCCGGTTTATGGTATTTATGTTTTTGACATTTCCGTCTGTATTTATCCATATTTATTTTTTGTCAACTTTATCTGTATTTATCCACATTTATTAGGGGTTTTGTGCAAAAAAATTAAGCGAAACTGGTATATTTCCACATTTATTTAACCAATAAATATGCAGCCATGCTTTAATGCCTGCCAGATTTTAGTGATATGAACACCTGCAGAAGATAAATCAATACACTTTTATGAAAATATGCACATTTCAGTATCAGCCTTGTGCCTATCTACTGCTGTTTAAGCCTCTTCACTAAAACATTCTTTTTTTAACCCCATTACCTATCAATCCACACAGTTATTGGCCTGGCAAAGTGAAATTAGAATCACTCAAAAAGCTATTTCCATTTTTATCCACATTTAAAAATAAATACAGACAAGAAAATAAATGGTTTTCTGTCTGTATTTATCTGTAAAAATCAGTAAAAACGGAAAACAGGGAGCCTTAATTATTATTAATTTTTTTATACGTAGGGGTGGGGGCTGCCCAGAATGGGCATGCCAATGCCCCCACCCCAACAACAATTGCCACAGTCTTTCTGCCCCCCCCCGAGGCAGATGGGGGCATTAACCCCTTATCTGCCCCTCCGGGGGGGGGCAGAAATCCCACTGGGCACCAGGGATTTTTTTTCTTTCAAGGTTCAGGGGCAGGAGCTGCCCAGAATGGGCATGCCAATACCCCCACCCACCCCCAAAAAGAACCAAAGTCTTTCTGCCCATCCCAGGAGGCAGATGGGGCAGCAGGCCCCTGATCTGCCCTCCTGGGGGAGCAGAAAGCCCACTAGGCACCAGGGATTCTTTTTTTCAAGGTGCAGGGGTAGGGGCTGCCCAGAATGGGCATGCCAAGGCCCCCACCCCAAAAAAATTGCCACAGTCTTTCTGCCCCCCTCCTGACCCCCCCGGGAGGCAGATGGGGCAATAGCCCCTTATCTGCCCCCGGGGGGCAGAAAGCCCACCAGGCACAAGGGATTATTTTTTATCAAGGTTCAGGGGTGAGGGCTGCTCAGAATGAGCATGCCAATACACCTACCCCCCAAACAAAATGCCAGTCTTTCTGTCCTCCCCAGGAGGCAGATGGGGGCAGAAGCCCCTGATCTGCCCTCCGGGGGGGGGGGACAGAAAGCCCACTAGGCACCAGGATTTTCTTTTAATACGTAGGGGTGGGGGCTGACCAGAATGGGCATGCCAATGCCCCCACCCCAAAAAACATTGCCACAGTCTTTCTGCCCCCCCGGAGGCAGATGGGGGCAATAGCCCCTTATCTGCCCCCTAGGGGGGCAGAAAGCCCACTAGGCACCAGGGATTCTTTTTTTTCAATGTTCAAGGGTGGGGGCTGCCCAGAATGGGTATGCCAATGCCCCCACCCCCTCCAAAAATGCCACAGTCTTTCTGCCCCCCCATGAGGCAAATGTGGCCAATAGCCCCTGATCTCCCCCCCGGGGGGCAAAAAGCCCTCTAGGCACCAGGGATTATTTATTTCTGTATACATAGAGGTGGGGGCTGCCCAGAATGGGCATGTCAATGCCCCCACCCCAAAAAAAATTGCCACAGTCTTTCTGCCCTCCGGAGGCATATGTTGGAAAAAGCGCCTTATCTGCCCACCCCCCCCCCCCCCCAGGGCGGCAGAATGTCCACTAGGCACTGAACTTTTTTTTGCAATGCAGGTGTCCCTTGCAAATCCAGGTCGTTTTGTGATAGATAGGGGGCACCTGCATTTTAGGTACCGGGTTCGGTAGCCATCTAGGGAAACCTACGAATCACAGACATTTCTAAAAACTAGACACCCGGGGGAGTTCAGGGAGGTGTGGCTTGCGTGGATCCCCCAACATTTTCTTATCCAGAATCCCCTGCAAATCTCAAATTTAGCTAAAAATCACATTTTCCTCACATTTCTGTCTGGGATTACCGAACCGGCACAAATTACCTGAATAAAATGATACACTTGTGTCGGAGGGCCAAGGGCCTGCGACTGGGACAGGGCCAAAAACATAGGGTTTGAGGGGATAGCACAGTGAGCTCCAAGGGCTATATATTTTTTTTATATGTGTTTTTAGGCTGACTCTGCATTAGACACCCACAAGTGAGGTATCATTTTTATCGGGAGACCAAGGGGAACGCTGGGTATAAGGACATTTGTGCCGGCGCGGTGATCCCAGGCAGAAATGCAGGGAAAATTTGATTTTTTTTTAGCTAAATTTGAAGTTTGCAGGGGATTCTGGGTAGGAAAACGCTGGGGGATCCATGCAAGCCAGACCTTCCTGCACTCCCCCAGTGTCTAGTTTTCAGAAATGTGTGGGTTTGGTAGGTTTCCCTAGACTTGGGACCAAAAACGCAGGTGCCCCCTTGCAAAACCAGATCGTTTTATGATAGGTAGTTTTTATGTCTCCACAATAGGTTTTTGGCCCTTGCCTGTCGCGGGTACTTGGTGCACCAACACAACTGAGGTACCATTTTTATCTGGAGACCTGGGGGAATGCTGGGTGCTATGTAATTTGTGTCAGCCTAGTGATCCCACAACTTTCCCACACAGAACTGTGAGAAAAATTTGATTTTTTTCAGCAAAATTTGAGGTCTGCAGGGAATTCTGGGTAGGAAAACATTGGGGGATCCACACAAAACACACCTCCCGGTACTCCCCCGGGTGTCTAGTTTTCAGAAATATCTGGGATTGGTAGGTTTCCCTAGACGGCTGCCGAGCCCAGGATCAAAATCGCAGGTGACTCCCTCGCAAAACAAGGTCTTTTTGTAATTGATCAATTTAATGTCTCCACAATACGTTTTGGGCCATTGCCTGTCGCTGGCACTAGGCCTACCCACACAAGTGAGGTACCATTTTTATTGGGAGACTTGGGGAAATGCTGGGTGGGAGGAAGTTTGTGGCTCTCTGCAGATTCCAGAACTTTCCATCCTAGAAAGGGAGGAAATTTTTTTTTTTTTTTTTTACAAAGTTTGGGCTTTGCAAGGGATTCTGGGTAACAGAACCTAGTGAGAGCCACACAAGTCACCCATCCTGGATTCCATTTGATGTCTAGTTTTCAAAAATGTATAGGTTTGCTAGGTTTCCTAAAGTGCTGGCAGAGCTAGGGTCCAAAATCCACAGCTAGGCACATTGCAAAAAAAGGCTCAGTTTTCACTGGAAAAACGTGACGCCTCCATGTTGCGTTTTGGGCTGTTTCCTGTCAGGGGTACTAGGCCTACCTACCAAAGTGAGGTACCATTTTTATCAGGAGACTTGGGGAAATTCTGGGTGGGTGGAAGTTTGTGGATCCACGTAGATTCCAGAACTTTCCATCACAGAAATGTGAGGAAAATGTGTTGTTTTTTTACAAAGTTTGAGGTTTGCATGGGATTCTGGGTAACAAAACCTGGTGAGAGCCACAAATGTCACCCCATCCTCGATTTCCCTGAATGTCTAGTTTTCAAAAATGTATAGGTTTGCTAGGTTTCCTTAGGTGCCGGCAGAGTTAGGTCCAAAATCCACAGGTAGGCACATTGCGAAAAAAGGGTCAGTTTTCACTGGAAAAATGTGATGTGTCCACGTTGCGTTTTGGTCTGTTTCTAGTCACGGGTACTAGGCCTACCCACACAAGTGAGGTACCATTTTTATCAGGAGACTGTGGGAAATGCTGAGTGTGTGGAAGTTGGTGGCCCTCGCAGATTCCAGAACTTTCTATCAGAGAAAGGTGAGGAAAATGTTTTTTTTTAAATTTGACAAAGTTTGAGGTGTGCAAGGTATTCTGCGTAACAGAACCTGGTGAGAGCCACACAAGTCACCCCATTCTGGATTCCCTTGGATGTCTAGTTTTCAAACATGTTTAGGTTTGCTAGGTTTCCTTAGGTGCCGGCAGAGTTAGGTCCAAAATCCACAGCTAGGCACATTGCAAAAAAAGGGTCAGTTTTCACTGGAAAAATGTGATGTGTCCACGTTGCGTTTGGGCCGTTTCCTGTCGCGGGTACTAGGGCTACCCACCCAAGTGAGGTACCATTTTTATCAGGAGACTGTGGGGAATGCTGGGTGGGTGGAAGTTTGTGGCTCCCCACAGATTCCAGAACTTTCCACCACAGAAATGTGAGGAAAATGTGTTTTTTTTACAAAGTTTGAGGATTGCAAGGGGAATTCTGGGTAACAGAACCTGCTTAGAGCCACACAAGTCACCCCATCCTGGATTCCCCTGGATGTCTAGTTTTAAAAAATGTATAGGTTTGCTAGGTTTCCTTAGGTGTCGGCTGAGAGCTAGAGTCCAAAATCCACAGCTAGACAAATTGTGAAAAAACGGTCAGTTTTCACTGGAAAAATGTGATGTGTCCATGTTGCATTTTGGACCGTTTCCTGTCGCAGGTACTAGGTCTAACCACACAAGTGAGGTACCATTTTTATCGAGAGACTGTGGGAAATGCTGGGTGGTGGAAGTTTGTAGCTTCCCGCGGATTCCAGAACTTTCCATTACAGAAATGTGAGGAAAATGTGTTTTATTTTTTACAAAGTTTGAGGTTTGCAAGTGATTCTGGGTAACAGAACCAGCTTAGAGCCACAACAAGTCACCCCATCCTGGATTCCACTGGATGTCTAGGTTTCAGAAATGTATAGGTTTGCTAGGTTTCCTTTGGTGCCGGCAGAGCTAGAGTCCAAAATCCACAACTAGACAAATTGTGAAAAAGGGGCCAGTTTTCACTGGAAAAATGTGATGTGTCCATGTTGCGTTTTGGGCTATTTCTTGTCGTGGGTACTAGGTCTACCCACACAAGTGAGGTACCATTTTTATTGGGAGACTGTGGGAAATGCTGGGTGGGTGGAAGTTTTTGGCTTCCCACAGATTCCAGAACTTGCCATCACAGAAATGTGAGGAAAATGTGTTTTTCTTTACAAAGTTTGAGGTTTGCAAGGGATTCTGGGTAACAGAACCTGGTGAGAGCCACACACGTCACCCCATCCTGGATTCCCCTGGATGTCTAGTTTATAAAAATGTATAGGTTTGCTAGGTTTACTTAGGTGCCGGCAGAGCTAGGGTCCAAATCCACAGCTAGGAACATTGCGAAAAAAGGGTCTGTTTTCACTGGAAAAATGTGATGTGTCCACGTTGTGTTTTAGTCTGTTTCCTGTTGCGGGTACTAGGCCTACCACCACAAGTGAGGTACCATATTTATCAGGAGACTTTAGGGGCTGCTGGGTGGCTGAATGTTTGTGGCTCCCCACAGATTCCAGAACTTTCTATCATAGAAATGTGAGTAAAAGTTTTTTTTTTTTTTACAAAGCTTGAGGTTTGCAAGGGAGTCTGGGTAACAGAACCTAGAGAGAGCCACACAAGGCACCCCATCCTGGATTCCCCTGAGTGTCTAGTTATCAAAATTGTATAGGATTGCTAGGTTTCCCTAGGTGCCAGCTGAGCTAGGGTCCAAAATCCACATAGCAAAAAAAGGGTCAGTTTTCACTGAAAAAATGTGATGTGTCCATGGTGCGTGTTGGGCCATTTCCTGTCCCACACACTAGGCCTACCCACACACGTGAGGTACCATTTTTATTGGGCGACTTAGGGAAACACAGAATAGTAGAACAAGTGTTATTACCAAATTGACTTTCTTTGCATTTCTGCCTTCCAAATGTAAGAGCCCTGCTCCGTGGAGCCAGCTTCCTTGTGGTTTTGTGGATTGGATTTTTGCATGTCCCGCCATTTTGTGTTAATGCCATCGGTGCCCGTGACCCGGGTCCTCCATCTTGGCGGTTTCAATCCGATTCAACATGCCGCTGGACTACGCCCTGTGTCGCCTGACTGACCTTTATCCTGAGTTGACCCCCCCTTGGGTCTCATACTCCCTTCACATCTTGCTCAGTCACCGCGACACCGGATGTTATGTTTGCTGATCTCCTAACCGGTTTGTTTGACGTTCACATTGACTTTTGGCTCCCCTGAAGTACTTTCCCCTTTGCTGGTTCTACCTTGCCCTATCTTCTTCCCACCCCTTTCTACTTTTCCCCCTCTACCTTCTATTCCCCATATGACGTGTGTATATGGTATTCTATGCTATAATAACTCTTGTTACTGTGTAACACTGTTTTTTTCCTATGTGAAACCAGGCTTCTGTAACTGATGTCATTTTGTAACTCGCTTATCCTCATGTAAAGCGCTCTGATACCTCCGGGTCTAGCCAGCGCTATATAAAACTCAGCAAATAAATAAAAATAAACAAATAAGACAATGTGTAAAAAAGAAGTAATTTTGAAAATCTCCTCTAATTCACATGCTGGAGATGTGCAAATAACCACTGCTTCTAAACTCTATATTTTGTTCCCATTTCGGAAATATATAGGTTTCCTTGGTACCTATTTTTCACTCTTTATATTTTACCAAATGAATTGCTATATACCTGAAACACATTGAAAAACAATTGCAAGACGCAGCTCAGTTATTGGTTCTGGGTACCTCGGGTTCTTAGTGAACCCACAAGTCCTATATATCCCCGCAACCAAAAGGGTCCAGCGGACGTAATTGCTTTAAAAATTCTGCCATACTTAGAAGAAGTTACAGGTGAAAACGTTGGCACCAATGGCTTTTTTTTCCAACTCAATTTTAATATTTTTTCATTTCAATTGTTAGTTTCTATAGAAAAACCTTGAAGGGTCTACACAAATGACCCCTTGCTGAATTTAGAATTTTGTCTACTTTTCAGAAATGTATAGTTTTCCGGGATCCATTATTGCTTTCACACCCATTTCTACCACAAACTGGAAGGCGGTTGGAAGCACAAAAAATAGGAAAAATAGGCTATGTCCCAGTAAAATGCCAAAACTGTGTAGAAAATTTAGGTTTTCTGACAAACGTCTGCCTGTTCCTGAAAGCTGGGAAGATGGTGATTTTAGCACCACAAACCCTTTGTTGATACCTTTTGCAGGGAAAAAAACAGATGCTTTCTTATGCAGGACTTTTTTCCAATTTTTCCTAAAAAAGCAATCTGTATTTTGGCCAATTTCTCGGTTCCCTCCAGGGGAATCCACAAACCCTGGGTACCTTCATAATCCTCAAAATGTTGGAAGAAAAGGACACAAATTTGGCGTGGATACCTTATGTGGACAAAAAGTTACAGGGCCCTAAGCGTGAACTACCACAAATATCCAAAAAAAGGCTTAGCACGGGGGGGGGGAGGCCTAACAGCGAAGGGGTTAATTAATGTCACCGGGGTGGATTGCATCTTCGCCTGCCTTGTCTTGACCTCCCTATATGGTGGAACGTGCTTATTACGCAGGGAACGCCCTTTTTTAGGTCGAGCCTGGGCAGCGCATGCGCTGCTGCGAGGCATGCAGGAGTGGAGTATGGACTTGAAGCCCCACCCACTCTCCGCCCATATTTCTAATTGGCTTGTGTCATTGTCCTTTGTAAACGCTGGCTTCTGATTCATTATTTGGCTTGATAGTCCCTCCTTGGTACCGCCTTTCCTGCATTTGTTACCGCCCATAACGACTAGACCTTTTACTTGTCCTGTTACACGGTCTGCTTCATCTTGGCTCTCAGCTCTATTTTATTTAATAGCCCACTACCTCGCAGCAAGCTGCCCGCTTTTAACGCCACCTCCACCCCGCCTCTCATGAAAAAATGGGAGGGGTTGGGCAGAATCAGAAACGTAAACACATTTCCTTCCCGGGCATGGTTTGCGCTGAGAGCTATGTGGTTTCAGGCAACCGGGAAGGCGGGGAAGAGATGTGCCCTCCCGTTCTCTAACTCCAGGCCTGACCCCTTTTGTAAACTTGCTCATTATTGTAGCCCTGCTGCCCTTCTGCTCACGTGAAGGCACTGCGCTCGGCAAGGTAATTCTTTCTACTTCGGCTCTATCTCGCTTTGATCGATGGTCGTCCTATGTCTTTAAGTCTGTTGAGCAGGGAGGTACCACTGACCGGCCCATTTGTCAACTCTTTGTCAATCCCCGTTTTACAGGTGAGGAAGCTCCCTGGAGGAAGTTTTGTCAGTGAAGCTTTGCGCACCGTTCCCCAGGCTTGGAGGTTTTCTGCGGGACTGAGGTCTGCGCACTTCCGTTTAAAAAAATATATATTTAGGGGCATATTTACGTTCCCTGGCGCATCCCTGCATATCAGCAGGGATGCGCCAGGAAAATGCGTCACGCAAGTTTACCCTTGCGCCATGTCCGATGCGCCGCATTTACAATGCGGCGCATCGTGCGTAGGATAAGCAGATGCGTGACGCATCTGCCGGCGGAAGGTTGGCGCAGTGCTGAAGTCGTGTCGCAAGCGCGACGCAACTCCAGCACTGTTGCAACCTTCCCTATCCCTAACATGGTGCGTCAATCCTTACGCCTGCTTGAAGCAGGCGTAAGGATTTGGCGCACCAGTGTCGGAAAAGTGACTGCGTGAAATCTTGTAGATTTCACTACGTCACTTTTCCGAGGCGTACCTGCGCCGGAACGCCCCCCCCTGCGCCGGTACGCCCACATGAAACCTGACGCAGGTTTCATGTGGCGCAGGGGTTTACTACGTGACGCATCTCCCTAGATGCGTCACGTTGTAAATATAGCGCAACGCGGCGCATGGTTTACGTCGCCGCTGCGTCACTTGCGTGACGCAACGGCGGCGCAAAAGTGGCGCAAGGGGCTTGTAAATATGCCCCTTATTATTTATCCCAGATAATACGGTGGTCCACAATACAATTCAACAAGCGCAGTGCAGCTAAGATCATAAAATTGTAGAAAACAGTAAAAAAGATATAAATAGCGGTATACAAAGTGGTATACAGACATGGTGGTCCTGAAACATAGTACCATAAAATATACTCAGAGGAATAAAAACACATCTATAAATCAATTTCATAGTACGGTATGCAAAATCAGGCTAAAGAACCATATCACAGATTAGTTCATATGTATGCCTAAGCTATAAAAGAGGCATCAGGAGTACAAATTATACCAAAGTCATAATAACAAACCATGAGCGGTCCAAAAATGCTGCGATATGTACAAATTTTACTACATGTATAGACCTTAGCTGCTTTTACACCGCTAGCTGCGAAAAGATGCTAGAGCAAGCCGATCCCGGCTACTCATTAAAAGCCCAATTAAGCATAGGGCCCCAGGTCTTTCTACCTCGTTTCTTGGACCACCAGCCCTTACAGTTGTATAAAGCTCTTTCCTGATTGCAGATATGGAGCACCTGGGCACACCAAGCAGGATAGGAATGAGGGTCCCGATCTCTCCACTTTATAGCAATCAGCAGACGAGCTACTGCCACCGAGATGAAAACAAAATATGTGTGAGTCTGTTCTAACTGGGCTTTCTCATCGTAGCCTAATAGCATCATAGCCGGAGAGACGCTCACTCCCTGTCCCAATGCTTTTTGAAGGAAAATTTCGATCCCCCTTTTTAAAGGGTCCAATTTTCCACAATCATAAAACATGTGGACCAAATCTGCAGGGCCTTGCCCACACCTAGGGCAGTAATCATTTTCCATTTCCCCCACCCAAATAACTTGGCCGGGGTGAAATACAGATTGAAAATCGTTTTGTAGTGTTGAGCCTTCAAGTTGGCCGAAAGAAAGATCTTTTTGGCAAGAGCAATTGACATACATAGGTCGGTATCATTATCGCTTAGCTTCCTGGTCCAATTAGATTCTATTTTTACTAGATCATTTGGAGTAGCTTCTATAACAAAAATGTATATGTGCTTTATCCGGCAGTCTTTATAAAGGACAGCTTCTAGAAGAGGAATCTTATCTGTGGAAAGCACTTCTGGCTTAAACTGTCTAATAATTTCGTTAATTTGGATATACTTAAAATAGGACCGAGCATCAATAGCATAGCACTCCTGTAGCGCGGCAAAAGAGATCATACCATCCATGTGAAAAATATCCCCTATTTTATTTATGCCGGCTGGCTCCCATTGTTTTCCCATCTCATCGTAAAGAGGGGCCGGAAAAACTGGTGAGCGCCAAAGGGGTGTGTATTATGGAGCCTCGGTATCTTCATCAATCTGTCGACTTTATGCCATACATTCCAGGCTGCTCTAAGGGACTTGAAACGTGTCTTCTTGTAGTAACTAGCCTCCAGCTGTCAAAGCAACACCCCCGTGCTGTTCTTCCGATAGCCAGTTCATAAATAGATGGTGGGGCTTCAGCTTCCTGTATTTCTGTGTGACCCTTGTCTCCCTTGTCTGGCATGAACAAAATACCCATCTGTTGTAACATTGTGGCCCAATAATAGTAAAGTAAATTTGGGACCGCCCAACCCCCTCGCTGGGAAAGGTTAGGAACTTGAGTGATATTTTGAAAGTGCTGTATAAAATTTGAAAACAGTGCATCAAGTTTTTTGATAAAAAAAGGTTCAGGCTCAAGAGGGATACAGCGAAATAGGTAGAGTAACTTTGGGAACATTGCCATTTTGAGGGTGTTACACCTACCAATTATTGAGAGGTGCAGCTTGTCGATTCTTCTTAAATCCCTATTGATTTTAGCTATCAGAGGGACCATGTTCATTAGCCAGATTGAATCCACAGTAGCAGTTACCTCAATCCCGAGATATGTGGCCACTTCAGTTCTACGTGGATCCTGAAGCGTGATGTTCTTAGTGCAAACAATCTTGGTCTTCTCAGTTTTTAGGCGATAGCCAGTCTGTCTGCCAAATGCCTTGGCCAGGATTTCTGCCTGTGTAATTGCACTCTGTGGATCAGGGGGTACAATAGCTATGTCATCAGCATATGCTAATACTTTGGTGTCATACCCCGTGGCCGATACTGGCTTAATCTGCTGGTCTAACAGAATTACTCTAATGAATGGATCAATGTATAGGGCAAAAAGAATCGGCGAGTAAGGACACCCCTGTCTTGTCCCTCTAGCAACTTCGATCCTTTCGGATTCCCTGCCCATCATTTGTATTCTGGTGTAGGGGTACGAGTACATAGCTCTAATGGCAGTAATAATGAGTGGTCCAAAGCCATTCCACCTTAAAATGTCCGAAAGATAATCCCATGCAACTCGATCGAAAGCCTTTTGAGCATCGAGGAGAATCAGGGCCATCTGTTCTCCTGAGATGTCAGCTATGTGAAATAGAGTAATGGCTCGCTGGATTTGATCTGTAGTCCCTATCCCCATTATAAAGCCATGTTGCCATGGACTTACAAGCTAGAAATGATCTTGCCTAATCGAGCCGCGAATATTTTGGAGTACAGTCTTGCGTCAGAGTTGATAAGGGAGATGGGACGATACCAAGCTGTGTCCTCCGGGGATTTCCCTTTCTTTAAAAAAACAACTATATCGGTGCCTAGCCAGGACTGCGGGGGCTGCCCCCTATACTGAACAGCCAGAAATAGATCTCATGACAAGGGGGCAAGCTCTCCCTGAAGCACCTTATAGACTTCCATGGGGATTCTATCCGGGCCAGCGGCTTTCCCTGAGGCCATCATCTGGATTGCCTCTATAACATTCCTTAGTGTAATATCAGCCGAGAGAGCGGCCCCTACCCTCCCCCCATCAATGCTTAGCCCTCCTATCTCTGAAGCGATATCTTGTGTTTCTGCCCGGTAAAGTTCCCCGTAAAACTCTGTGAATACACTGAGAACCTCATTAGAGTCCGTTGCATATGTCCCATCCTTCCTTCTAATCTTGGCAATGTTATTTCTAGTTGACTTCTGTCTCATTAGCAATGCTAAATGTTTACCAGTAGTCTCTCCATACTCATAATCATCTTTGCTATAGGCTTAATAAGCTTCAGCTACTTTTTTATTATAATAGTTATTGATCACAGCTTTTATCCGTATAACTTCTATCTGTAGCTGGGCTTGTATCTCTTCCTGTCTACGGGCTATTGCAGTGGTATGTTTCTCCTCAAGAGAGGTAAGCTGTTCGATCAGCCGATGCATCTCATCTTGCTGCCTTTTTCTATGATGTCCCACAAAACTTGCAACCTAGTCCCTTAGTCCTGCCTTAAATGTGTCCCAGACTTCTTCCCTTGAGGTACTGTATCTATTTGTATCAGAAAAATGTTGAGTCCATCCCCTGATATACTCTATAAACAGATCATTAACCAAAAGTTTCCTGTCAAATGTCCATTTGGATTTGTGCTTCAAGTGCCCTTGTACCATGATATCAAGAACCAAGGGGTTGTGGTCCCAGAGTATTTTGGGTAACTTCCTAATGTTTCCGCCATCAAGTAGAGTGGTGGACACAAAGAAGTAGTCTAGTCTCACATGCTTCTTGTGGGGGAATGAAAAGTATGTATAGCCAGGATTCAAGGAATTCCTCATGGCCCAGACATCAATTAACCCATGACTAGTTGTTAATGAAACTAGTGCCTTATGCACGTGTGGCTTTCTCCCCTAATATTTATTAATAGGAGTTCCACTAACCGCCAATTGAACGTTAAAGTTCCCACATATATTAAGAGGATCCGGCCAAGAGGCTAATTCCATCTCGAGTTCTTCAAGTACCCTAGGATCATCTTGATTAGAACCATAAAGTGTACAAATGGTCAAACCTATAGATAGTTTTACTATTGCCCATCGTCCCCATTTATCTTCCAGGACTCTCCTGGCTGGAGCCAGATTATTTGGCACATGGACTGCGACCCCCCCCCCCTAATCGTGGAGGTCTGAGCAGAGCAGGCCACCAGTGTATATCCTGGAATTCAAATGGATCCTCTCCTATCACACGGAATGTGGGTGTTAGAAATGGGATCTCTAGTTGGCAAGGGCTTGCACCTTTGTCCAAGTAGGGACCCTTCTTCCTAGTCAGGGTAAGGGTGTTACACTCGTGAAGTAACCCCTGCTCACCCTCGTGGTAGCTTGGCACGAGCAGTCAGGCTTAATTCAGAGGCAGTGTGTAAAGCATTTGCACATAACCAACAGTAATACAGTGTAAGCACTACAAACGGACACCACACCAGTTTAGAAAAATAACCAATATTTTATATACTCAAGACAAGACCAATTACGACAAAAATCCACAATACTATACTTTACGAATGAATGCTTGATACGGTAACTTCTTCTTTGCAGGAATAGCACAAAAGCAAAGTTCGTACGAGTCGGTAGCTCCGTCCGAGCCTACCGCGATGCTGAAAACCACAGAGTCTAACAGTTCCAGCCGACCGCGTTGATACGGGCCAGCAGAGTCGTGAACAGACTCGGTTACAGTACCTTTCTCGTTATGGCTGGTACGGAGTGTACGAGCCGGTCGGCGTTCGTCGCGGTTGCGGTGCAAGACGGAGCGATGCAAGGTGCGGTGTCCCTCGATGCGGTGCAGGCAGCGGCTCGATGAGTGTCGTGCAGACGGAGTCGGTGAGTCCAAGGCGTGCGATGCAGGGTGAGACGATGCTCGATGCGGTGCTGACAGGTTGCGATGCAGGCGACCAAGCCGGAGTGCGGGAGCTGACGTCGGACAGCGGTGCGAGTCGGAGCGGTGCGTCGCAGACGTGCGAGCGGTGCCCCAAATGCGGTGCGGTCTCGACTCTTGAGCCAGTTGCAGCGACCGCGTCGGTCGGGTCCGGTTGGTTCAGTGAAGCGATGCGATGCGAACTGCGGTGCCCACAGGTCACGGTGCAAGCAGCGGCTCGATGTTGGCGGCGTCGGACGTCGCCCACGGTGAGACCAGGGTTGCGATGCGAAGCGGGGCGATGCGGTCTGCGGTGCAAACAGGTCACCGGCCAGGGATGGATTCGGTTGACGGAGTCGGTTGCGGTTCCCTTCCTCTGTGGCAACTGAAACAGCGTTCCAGAAGCGGTACCCAGAGGCTTGTGAAGTCTTTGTAGTCCCTGAGACTTCTTAACAGGAGGCCAGCTCGGTTTCAGGCCCTTGGAGATACTCAGCACAAGTTTGTAGAAAGTTCAGTCTAGTCCTTTCACTGCCCAAGGCAGAAGCAGCAGCTGCAGGCCAACCCAACAAAGCAACAACACAGCAAAGGGGCAGTACTCCTCCTGGCAGCTCTTCCAGCTCTTCGTCTTGGCAGGTTCCTTGATTCCAGCGAGATCTAAATTCATGGGGTCAGGGCCCCAATATTTATATCCCAAATTCCTTTGTTCTCTGAAGGCAGAGAGGCCTTTGCCTAGTCCAAACCAGTTCTGGAGCACTTTGTTGACAAGTCTCCGTCCCTTCTTTCAGTGAGTAGGCCAGGGACATCAGACGCACCACAGGAGGTGGAGCCAGCATTGTGGAGGGAAGGCACTGTCCTATTCAGGGCCCAGGTGCGACCCCTCCCGCCCATCTACATGTAGATCTTGCTATTCAGCCCTGTGCTGACTCACCCTGTCTCCTGGCATCCCCCAGCCCCTGTCACTCACACTCCAGACAAGGAATACACAACCTCGCAGAGGCAGGCTTGGATGGTTAGACAAGAAAATACCCACTTTCTAAAAGTGGTATTTTCAAACACAGAATGTTAAAACCAACTTCACTAAAAGCTGCATTTTATCATTCTGAGTCCAGGCATACTAAACTCGAATTTCTACCATGTTCCCGGGGTCAGTTAGGATTATATACTGTAATAATCAAAACCGCCCGTTCTGGCCCTAGGGGAACAGGTAGCCTTGCAATAGTGAAAAACGAACTAGGCTGTAATTCACTATCAGGACATGCCGCACACACCAGGGCATGTCCTACCTTTCGCATACAACGCACCCTGCCCACAGGGGTACCTTGGGCCTACCTTAGGGGTGACTAACAGGTAGCAAAGGGAAGGTTTAGGGACTGGCAAGTGTGTGCACTTGCCAAGTCGACATGGCAGCCACAGGCTGCGCACAGGCTCTGCAATGGCAGGCCAGAGTTACACTTTACGGGCTGTTTGCGTGGGTGGCACAATCCAGTGCTGCAGCCCACCAACAGCATTTGATTTATAGGCCCTGGCACTCGCAGTGCACTTTACTAGGGACTGACACATAAATCAAATAGGCCAATCATGGAAACACCAATCCATAACACATTTTACACAGAGAGCATATGCACTTTAGCACTGATTAGCAGTGGTAAAGTGCCCAGAGTCCTAAAACCAACACACACAGGGTCAAAAACAGGAGGCCAAAAAGCAAAAAGTCTGGGGGTAAACCCGCTGAAAAAGCCAAGTCTAACACAACCCCTCCCAGCCTAAAGCCAGGGTAGACTAATCAATCCCTTGATGGACTTTCCTGCTTGGGGCGATAGAACATAGACCTGGCCCACAACAGCGGGGGCATGTTCTGGTTCTACGCCTTTCTAAACCCAGTTGGATCCCTCTATCCATACTCTCAGGGCCCACTAAGCTGACCCATGGGGTACCCTTCTCTTCACCTGTGAACCCCATCTGTGCAGCGCCTAAACTTACTTTGCTCACAGATGTGTCCCAACAGGCCGACAGTGCCCACATGGCCAACACAGTGGTGTGGCCCAGTCCACCCCCGGGTGTGACTCCTGTCCCCTCCCAGGGGCAACGCTGTCCACCAGGACAGTAAGCCACAGTGGCTACCGACAGTTGTCAGTAGGGAGACCCAGGCCTTATGCCTCTCAGGGCTCTCTAACCTCTGTGGCGTCAGAGAGTGGGGGGCGGTAGCCCCAGGTGCCTGGCACCCTTGGTCCACTCTCCCTCCTGTCAGGTCAGGTATGACATCCTGACACTGACCCACCAACCCCGGGCCTGTACCCGGCAGCTGGACAGGAGACTGGGGTGGCCTCCCCCACACCCGGTCCTCCTCCCTGGGGCTCTGTACCCTCCCACCTGCAGCGGTACCCCCTTCCAGAATTGTCAGGGCACCTGTGGCAGGTGTCCTGCACAATTTGCCCACCAGTTCAGGGGTGCTATCCTGCAACTGGTACACCAGCCTAGGGTCTGTACCCTGAGGCTGGACACAGGACTGGGGTGGCCTCTCCCACACCCGGTCCTCCTCCCTGGGGCACTGCATCCCCCCACCGGGAGCAGTCCCCCTCAACTCCAGAATTGTCAGGCCACCTGTGGCAGGCGTTCTGCACAATTCACCCACCAGTTCAGGGGTGCTATCCTGCAACTGGTACACCAGCCCAGGGTCTGTACCCTGAGGCTGAACAAGGGACTGGGGTAGGCTCTCCCACCCCCGGTCCTCCTCCCTGGGGCTCTGTACCCTCCCACCTGGAGCGGTACCCCCAGCAGACAACCCGGTAAGGACACTGCTCACAGTCGTCCTTCCCTCCAGGTCAGGCAGGACCTGAACCTGGCCTCCCAACCCAGGGACTAAACCCTGAAGTTGAACCGGGGTCAGAGGCGAGGACTCCCTCCCTCTGCACCCCCTTCCAGAGTTCTGCACCCTCCCACCTGGAGTGGTACCCCTAGAAGACAAACCGGTCAGGACACTGCTTACAGTCGTCCTTCCCTCCAGGTCAGGCAGGACCTGAACCTGGCTTCCCAACCCAGGGACTAAACCCTGCAGCTGAGCACCTGCCCGGCGCACCAGGACTTCCTTGGGAGCACGCATGCCCCCCCGGAGGGTAACACATGACTCATGCGTTGTGTGACAGTCTGCCTGGCACAGATCTCCCGACCTCTGTCCATCTGACAGTGCGCGAAGATCCCCCAGGACAGAAGTGGTGTCACCATGGTCACTGCTAGGAGGCTCAGCCCTTCTGGCTGGCCACTGACTCACTGGTTCTCCCACTGGGGAACACATCCCCCTCTCACCCCTCACTCTGGAATTCTGCACCCTCCCAACTGGAGCGGTACTGCCAGACACCAGAACCACTGGAGCTCTGTTTACAGAGGCTCCAGGTTCTCCTGTTAGTAGGAGATCTCCCTCAACGGACGGCCTACCAGTACAGTCTAGGCTCCCCACCTGGGGTTCCCTCCTGGAACCACCCAGGCTCCGGGACCGGGTTTTGGGCACCTTGGGCCGCAGCCCATTCTCACTCCTTCTCCGCAGAGACAGGACGTGAGTCCGTACACCCTTCCCATGACACCGGGACCTATCTGGGCTATTACAAACCTTTCCCACCACTCTTGGTTGGGAAATACCTAAGCCACTTCCTCCAGGATCACCCCCAGATGCTTCTCCAGACCCTCTGGAATCCACCAAAAGGTCTGCCTCCAGTGCAAGCTCCCTGGGGTCAGAGAACTCACACTCCACTGGGTGTTGGCATAGCTCTGGAAAACAGGGACTTAAAATATGCTCTCCAACAATTGAATCACACAGCCCCACACAGGTGTTAACCAAACTGCCCTTCACCCAACCATCCAGTGCCTCAGACAAGTACCCCACAACATTCTCACAAGACTGGCGAGACAGTGTCTGACTGTTGCTGTCCCTCAACCCATACTCTTCTGGCTGGTCTTCATACTCACTGTTAGACTTGGCATCTTTTGGCGTGTTTCCCCTGACTTTTTGCTTTCTGACCTCCCGGTTTTGACTCTGTTTTTGCTGGTGTGATGATTCTGCGCACTTTCCTCACTGCGGTCCAGTGGGAAAGTGCAAGTGCTCCTGTATAAAATGTGTTATGGATTGGTGTTTCCATGATTGGCCTATTTGGTTTATGTGTCAGTCCCTTGTAAAGTGCACTACGAGTGCCAGGGCCTATAGACCAAATGCTGTTGGTGGGCTGCAGCACTGGATTGTGCCACCCACGCAAACAGCCCGTAAAGTGTAACTCGGGCCTGCCATCGCAGAGCCTGTGCGCAGCCTGGGGCTGCCATGTCGACTTGGCAAGTGCACACACTTGCAAGTCCCTAAACCTTCCCTTTGCTACATGTTAGTCACCCCTAAGGTAGGCCCAAGGTACCCCTGTGGGCAGGGTGCGTTGTACGCGAAAGGTAGGACATGCCCGGGTGTGTGCGGCATGTCCTGATAGTGAATTACAGCCTAGTTCGTTTTTCACTATTGCAAGGCTACCTGTTCCCCTAGGCCAGAACGGGCAGTTTTGATTATTACAGCTTATAATCCTAACTGACCCCGGGAACATGGTAGAAATTCGAGTTTAGTATGCCTGGACTCAGAATGATAAAATGCATCTTTTAGTGAAGTTGGTTTTAACATTCTGTGTTTGAAAATACCACTTTTAGAAAGTGGGTATTTTCTTGTCTAACCATCCAAGCCTGCCTCTGCGAGATTGTGTATTCCGTGTCTGGAATGTGAGTGACAGGGGCTGGGGGATGCCAGGAGACAGGGTGAGTCAGCGCAGGGCTGAAGAGCCAGATCGACCTGTAGATGGGTGGGAGGGGTCGCACCTGGGCCCTGAATAGGACAGTGCCTTCCCTCCACAATGCTGGCTCCACCTCCTGTGGTGCGTCTGATGTCCCTGGCCTACTCACTGAAAGAAGGGACGGAGACTTGTCAACAAAGTGCTCCAGAACTGGTTTGGACTAGGCGAAGGCCTCTCTGCCTTCAGAGAACAAAGGAATTTGGGATATAAATATTGGGGCCCTGACCCCATGAATTTAGATCTCGCTGGAATCAAGGAACCTGCCAAGACGAAGAGCTGGAAGAGCTGCCAGGAGGAGTACTGCCCCTTTGCGGTGTTGTTGCTTTGTTGGGTTGGCCTGCAGTTGCTGCTTCTGTCTTGGGCAGTGAAAGGACTGGACTGAA
Source organism: Calotriton arnoldi (assembly GCA_963921515.1). NCBI lineage: Eukaryota > Metazoa > Chordata > Amphibia > Caudata > Salamandridae > Calotriton > Calotriton arnoldi. The sequence goes on along the minus strand of CAWUFW010002676.1, from coordinate 1,817,719 downwards.
CTTTCTACAAACTTGTGCTGAGTATCTCCAAGGGCCAGGAACCGAGCTGGCCTCCTGTTAAGAAGTCTCAGGGACTACAAAGACTTCACAAGCCTCTGGGTACCGCTTCTGGAACGCTGTTTCAGTCGCCACAGAGGAAGGGAACTGCAACCGACTCCGTCAACCGAATCCATCCCTGGCCGGTGACCTGTTTGCACCGCAGACCACATCGCCCCGCTTCGCATCGCAACCCTGGTCTCACCGTGGGCGACGTCCAACGCCGCCAACATCGAGCCGCTGCTTGCACCGTGACCTGTGGGCACCGCAGTTCGCATCGCATCGCTTCACTGGGCCAGCCGGACCAGACCGACACTGTCGCTGCAACTGGCTCAAGAGTCGAGACCGCACCGCATTTGGGGCACCGCTCGCACGTCTGCGACGCACCGCTCCGACTCGCACCGCTGTCCGACGCCAGCTCCCGCACTCCGGCTTGGTCGCCTGCATCGCAACCTGTCAGCACCGCATCGAGCATCGTCTCGCCCTGCATCGCACGCCTTGGACTCACCGACTCCGTCTGCACGACGCTCATCGAGCCGCTGCCTGCACCGCATCGAGGGACACCGCACCTTGCATCGCTCCGTCTTGCACCGCAACCGCGACGAACGACAACCGGCTCGTACACTCCGTACCAGCCACAACGAGGAAAGGTACTGTAACCGAGTCTGTTCATGACTCTGCTGGCCCGTATCGACGCGGTCGGCTGGAACTGTTAGACTCTGGGGTTTTCAGCATCACGGTAGGCTCGGACGGAGCTACCGACTCGTACGAACTTTGCTTTTGTGCTATTCCTGCAAAGAAGAAGTTACCGTATCAAGCATTCATTTTTAAAGTACAGTATTGTGGATTTTTGCCGTAATTGGTCTTGTCTTGAGTATATAAAATATTGGTTATTTTTCTAAACTGGTGTGGTGTCCGTTTGTAGTGCTTACACTGTATTACTGTTGGTTATGTGCAAATGCTTTACACACTGCCTCTGAATTAAGCCTGACTGCTCGTGCCAAGCTACCACGAGGGTGAGCAGTGGTTACTTCACGAGTGTAACAACCCTTACCCTGACTAGGAAGAAGGGTCCCTACTTGGACAAAGGTGCAAGCCCTTGCCAACTAGAGATCCCATTTCTAACATTGGTTGTCAGCGGTGAGGATAGGACTTGTGTTTGCACTTGACTTACAGTGATTGGTGTGCACTACTACCATATCGCAGACCATTACGTACCACATACTGGTTCTTTTTCTTTTGGCCTATTTTTGATCTTGCCAGTTTTCAACTCACGACTTTTGTCATGCCTGAATCAATTGCATCATCCGTTGCATCTCTGGAAGTTATCTTTGAGGAGGACAGGTTGGAATCCTACGCCGTAAAGGAGTTACGAGCGATTTCTAAAAACCTGAAAGTCCAAATTAAAGGCCTCACAAGGAAGGAGGAGCTACAGAAGGCGCTGAGGGCCTGGGTAGCAGCCAGACATGCCAATGGGCAGCCTGGTGATCTCAGTGAGGAGGCGGAGGAGCCTATTTCCAGGGTGGATGTGCTTTTGGGTAGGGGGAACCCGCCAGGTCAGGCAGCAGCAGTCTGTCCCCAGAGGAGCTGGAGGACAGGCGGGAGGCAAGGCAGTTCGAGCTGCAGAAGCTCAGGCTGGAGAGTGAGCGGGAGGAGAAGAGATTGGCCATAGAGGAGAGGAAGATGCTCTTAGAGCATGAGAGAGAACTGAAGGAGCTAGAACTTAGGAGTAAGTCAGGCTCAGATGGTGGCAGCAATTCGTCCAGAAAGGCAGACAGGATTGTGCACATTCCCAAGAACGTAGGCAAGGAGTTCAAGAAGGGGGATGACATACAAAGGTGGTTCCAGGGTTATGAGGCAGCCATACACATGAATGGGGTCCCTGAGGAGAATTGGGGAGCAGGATTGTGGCCACTTTTCCCGGAAGAAGCAAGGGATGCTCTGATAGCTTTGGGTAAGGGGTATCACCTCACCTATGCTGACATGAAGGATGCCCTTCTCACGAAGTATGGTCTTACTCCTGAAAAGTACAGGGATCAGTTCAGGTCCAGTAAGAAGTCTGATGTCAACACTTGGTTGGAATGTGTGGATGTGTTCTGCAGGTCTCTGGATGGGTGGGTGAAGGGCAGTATTGTAACAGATTTTCAGGGGCTCTACAACTTGATTGCATGGGAGCACTTGTCTAGTCTATGTTTTGCAGATCTGCGCCAGCACCTAGTTGATAGTAAGCTAACTGACCCCAGGAAGCTTGCTATGGAAGCGGACCGCTGGGTGAGTACCAGGGTCCACAAGAAAGCGTTTGGGGGAGACTCAGCCAAAGGTGGGCAGGGTCCCCAGCAGAAAGGTGGGGGGACAAGGGTAAAGCACAGGAGTTCTCTAAAGGGCCCCAAACTAGTACCCAGGGTAAAGGTTCCCAGCCCCCGGTGATAAGAAGAAAGGGGTCTCTACAGGGAAGCCTGTTGAGACCGGCCCCCGCAAGTGTTATGCATGTGACCAGGTAGGTCACTTTAAGGGGGACCCCAAGTGCCCGAAGGGGACACAGCCACCCACCGGTGGACAATCCAAAGTGTTGGCTAGTGTAGCGCTTGGGGAGGAGGGGTGCCCACAGGAGGGTGGGGATCCCGTAGAAATGACCCTTGTCTCACTAGGGGACAGTGAGATGGTCCCAGGAAACCAGGTGCCCCCTAACACAAAGAAATATAGCACCTGGGTGACCATTAATGGGAACAGGGTAGAGGCTCTCAGAGATACTGGAGCCAGTGTGACCTCAGTCCGGTGTCACCTGGTGTCTGAGAAGCAAGTAGTCCCAGGAGCATTCCACCAAGTAGTTGCTGTCGACAACTCTGAGCGCCAGTGTATGGTGGCGCAGGTTCCCTTTGAATGGGGGGGTCTCAGGTCCCTTGAGGGTGGTTGTGAGCCCTACCATGCCTGTAGATTGTCTGCTAGGAAACGACCTGGAGCAGTCCTCATGGAAGGAGGTTGAGCTCAGGTCTCACTTGGAGATGCTTGGGTTGCCAGAGTGGGCATGCGTGTCTACTCGGTCAATGGCGGCCAGAAAGGGTGATCAAGAGGACTTGGAGCCTGAAACAGTGGCCCAAGTCTCTGCCAAGAGAAAGGGCAGGGGGCGCGGGAAACCGGCCCCCAAAGTTCCCACGGACCGGGAGGAGGCGGACCTCGAGGGGGACGCCCGGTGCCTACAGGGGAGCAGGTAGCCGAACTGGGAGACATCTCTGAGCTGACCCATTGGCAGCAAGAAGGGGGTCCCACCAGGGAGGAGTTCTGCAGGGAGCAGAACGAGTGCCCTACTCTGGAGGGTCTGTGGCGGCAGGCTGCAGACCAGGCAGCTGGTAATCAGTCCGGGTCACATCTGATCTACTGGGAGAGTGGTCTCCTATACAGTGAGCCTAAGGTTGCTGAGCCTGGGTCAGCCCGTGTGCTGGTGGTACCCCAGCGCTTCAGGACCTTCCTACTGGGTCTGGCTCATGACGTGCCTTTGGCAGGACATTTGGGGCAGGACAAGACCTTTGACAGGCTTGTCACCCACTTCTTTGGCCCCAAATGCGAAGGCAGTCAGATGCACACTGTAGGTCTTGCCAAACTTGCCAGGCAAGTGGTAAGAGTGGGAGGAAGGTCAAAGCTCCTCTCCAACCTTTTCCGGTTGTTGGAACACCCTTTGAAAGGGTAGGGATGGATATAGTGGGGCCACTGGATCCCAAGACAGCCATGGGCAACAGGTACATCCTGGTCTTGGTGGACCATGCCACCCGGTACCCGGAGGCAATCCCTCTCAGGACAACGACGGCGCCAGTGGTGGGCCGGGCGTTAATGGGGATCTTTTCCCGTGTGGGATTCCCCAGAGAGGTGGTTTCCGATAGGGGGACCAATTTCATATCGAAGTATATGACATCCCTGTGGAAGGAGTGTGGGGTAACCTACAAGTTCACCACTCCTTACCACCCACAAGGAAACGGTCTGGTGGAGAGATTCAACCAGACCTTGAAAGGCATGATCAAGGGTCTAACAGAACCCATGAGGCGTAAGTGGGACGTCCTCTTGCCATGCCTACTCTTTGCGTACAGGGAGGTGCCTCAGAAGTCTCTTGGGTACAGCCCCTTTGAGCTCCTGTATGGCCACCCTGTCAGAGGACCTCTGAGTTTGGTGAAGGAAGGCTGGGAGGCGGCTCCCAGGAAAACTCCCCAGGATGTATTTAGCTACATGCTGGCCTTTAGAAACCAAACTGCCCGCTTCAGAAAACTCGCTCAGGCGAACCTAGAAGCAAGCCAGGAAGAAATGAAGAGATGGTATGACCAGAACGCCACTCTGGTCGAATTTCAACCTGGGCAAAAAGTGTGGGTAATGGCCCCAGTGGCACCTTGTGCCTTGCAGGACAAGTGGACTGGGCCATATGAGGTAAAGGAGCGCAAAAGTGACGTCACCTACCTGGTGGATTTGCAGGCTCCAAGGAACCCTTTGAGGGTCCTTCACGTGAACCGCCTCAAGCCCCACTTCGAGAGGTCCGAAGTGAGTATGCTCTTGGCGACAGATGATGGGGTGGAAGAGGAGAGTGAGCCTCTCCCGGACCTCCTGTCTACCAAGGAGCATGATGGGTCAGTAGAGGGTGTGATCCTCTCCCCTACTCTGACTCAGGAGCAGCAGGGGGACTGTCGCCAGTTGTTGGGACAGTTCGCCCCACTGTTCTCTCTGACTCCCGGTGTTACTCACTGGTGTACCCATGACGTGGACACCGGTGACAGCCATCCTGTGAAGCACAAGATTTACAGGTTGACTGACCGGGTCAGAGCCAGCATCAAGGAGGAGGTCTCTAAGATGTTGGCGTTAGGGGTGATTGAGCCCTCCCACAGTCCTTGGGCCAGCCCAGTGGTCTTGGTCCCAAAGGCTGCGGCGCCCGGTGCCACTCCAGAACTCCGGTTTTGTGTGGACTACCGTGGGCTCAATGCCGTCACCAGGACTGACGCGCACCCCATCCCCAGAGCTGATGAGCTCATTGATCGGTTGGGAGCTGCCCGGTTCCTCAGCACGTTTGATTTAACGTCTGGGTACTGGCAGATTGCCTTAACCGATGGGGCCAAGGAGAGATCAACATTCTCAACCCCAGAAGGTCATTACCAATTCCGGGTGATGCCCTTTGGGTTGAAGAATGCCCCTGCCACCTTTCAGAGGTTGGTCAATCAGGTGTTGGCTGGGCTGGAGGATTTCAGTGCCGCCTACCTGGATGACATTGCTGTGTTCAGTTCCAGCTGGGAAGAACATTTACAGCACCTTGAGAAAGTGTTGAGGGCTCTGCAAGGTGCAGGCCTCACGATCAAGGCCAGTAAGTGCCAGATCGGGCAGGGTTCTGTGGTGTACTTGGGACACCAGGTAGGAAGCGGCCAGGTGGCGCCCTACAACCCAAGATTGACACCATTCTGGCTTGGGAACCCCCAAGACCCAGACAGAGGTGAGAGCCTTCTTAGGTCTCACCGGCTATTATAGGAGATTTGTTAAGGGCTATGGCACCATCGTTGCCCCCTTAACAGAGCTGACCTCTAAGAGGCAGCCCAGGAAAGTGATCTGGACTGAGTCCTGCCAGAAAGCTTTGATGCCCTGAAGGCAGCCATGTGCACGGCGCCCGTGCTCAAGGCACCTGACTTCTCCAAAGAATTTGTCGTGCAGACTGACACTTCAGAGCATGGTGTGGGAGCGGTGCTCTCACAACTGAACGAAGAGGGCCTGGATCAGCCTGTAGTCTTCCTTGGCAGGAGACTACTTCCCAGGGAACAGAGGTGGAGTGCCATAGAAAGGGAAGCTTTTGCTGTGGTCTGGGCGCTGAAGAAGTTGAGACCATACCTGTTTGGGACTCACTTCCGGGTTCAGACAGACCACAGGCCCCTCAGATGGTTGATGCAAATGAGGGGTGAGAATCCAAAACTGCTGAGGTGGTCCATCTCCCTACAGGGAATTGACTTTACGGTGGAGCACCGTCCTGGTACAGAACACGCCAACGCAGATGGTCTGTCCAGGTTCTTCCGCCTTAGTGAAGAGAACTCCAATGGGGTTGGGTAGTTCTCCCTACTTTCAGCTGGAGGGGACATGTGTTAGACTTGGCATCTTTTGGCGTGTTTCCCCTGACTTTTTGCTTTCTGACCTCCCGGTTTTGACTCTGTTTTTGCTGGTGTGATGATTCTGCGCACTTTCCTCACTGCGGTCCAGTGGGAAAGTGCAAGTGCTCCTGTATAAAATGTGTTATGGATTGGTGTTTCCATGATTGGCCTATTTGGTTTATGTGTCAGTCCCTTGTAAAGTGCACTACGAGTGCCAGGGCCTATAGACCAAATGCTGTTGGTGGGCTGCAGCACTGGATTGTGCCACCCACGCAAACAGCCCGTAAAGTGTAACTCGGGCCTGCCATCGCAGAGCCTGTGCGCAGCCTGGGGCTGCCATGTCGACTTGGCAAGTGCACACACTTGCAAGTCCCTAAACCTTCCCTTTGCTACATGTTAGTCACCCCTAAGGTAGGCCCAAGGTACCCCTGTGGGCAGGGTGCGTTGTACGCGAAAGGTAGGACATGCCCGGGTGTGTGCGGCATGTCCTGATAGTGAATTACAGCCTAGTTCGTTTTTCACTATTGCAAGGCTACCTGTTCCCCTAGGCCAGAACGGGCAGTTTTGATTATTACAGCTTATAATCCTAACTGACCCCGGGAACATGGTAGAAATTCGAGTTTAGTATGCCTGGACTCAGAATGATAAAATGCATCTTTTAGTGAAGTTGGTTTTAACATTCTGTGTTTGAAAATACCACTTTTAGAAAGTGGGTATTTTCTTGTCTAACCATCCAAGCCTGCCTCTGCGAGATTGTGTATTCCGTGTCTGGAATGTGAGTGACAGGGGCTGGGGGATGCCAGGAGACAGGGTGAGTCAGCGCAGGGCTGAATAGCCAGATCGACCTGTAGATGGGTGGGAGGGGTCGCACCTGGGCCCTGAATAGGACAGTGCCTTCCCTCCACAATGCTGGCTCCACCTCCTGTGGTGAGTCTGATGTCCCTGGCCTACTCACTGAAAGAAGGGACGGAGACTTGTCAACAAAGTGCTCCAGAACTGGTTTGGACTAGGCGAAGGCCTCTCTGCCTTCAGAGAACAAAGGAATTTGGGATATAAATATTGGGGCCCTGACCCCATGAATTTAGATCTCGCTGGAATCTAGGAACCTGCCAAGACGAAGAGCTGGAAGAGCTGCCAGGAGGAGTACTGCCCCTTTGCGGTGTTGTTGCTTTGTTGGGTTGGCCTGCAGTTGCTGCTTCTGTCTTGGGCAGTGAAAGGACTGGACTGAACTTTCTACAAACTTGTGCTGAGTATCTCCAAGGGCCAGGAACCGAGCTGGCCTCCTGTTAAGAAGTCTCAGGGACTACAAAGACTTCACAAGCCTCTGGGTACCGCTTCTGGAACGCTGTTTCAGTCGCCACAGAGGAAGGGAACTGCAACCGACTCCGTCAACCGAATCCATCCCTGGCCGGTGACCTGTTTGCACCGCAGACCGCATCGCCCCGCTTCCCATCGCAACCCTGGTCTCACCGTGGCGACGTCCAACGCCGCCAACATCGAGCCGCTGCTTGCACCGTGACCTGTGGGCACCGCAGTTCGCATCGCATCGCTTCACTGGGCCAGCCGGACCAGACCGACACTGTCGCTGCAACTGGCTCAAGAGTCGAGACCGCACCGCATTTGGGGCACCGCTCGCACGTCTGCGACGCACCGCTCCGACTCGCACCGCTGTCCGACGCCAGCTCCCGCACTCCGGCTTGGTCGCCTGCATCGCAACCTGTCAGCACCGCATCGAGCATCGTCTCGCCCTGCATCGCACGCCTTGGACTCACCGACTCCGTCTGCACGACGCTCATCGAGCCGCTGCCTGCACCACATCGAGGGACACCGCACCTTGCATCGCTCCGTCTTGCACCGCAACCGCGACGAACGCCAACCGGCTCGTACACTCCGTACCAGCCACAACGAGGAAAGGTACTGTAACCGAGTCTGTTCATGACTCTGCTGGCCCGTATCGACGCGGTCGGCTGGAACTGTTAGACTCTGGGGTTTTCAGCATCACAGTAGGCTCGGACGGAGCTACCGACTCGCACGAACTTTGCTTTTGTGCTATTCCTGCAAAGAAGAAGTTACCGTATCAAGCATTCATTTTTAAAGTACAGTATTGTGGATTTTTGCCGTAATTGGTCTTGTCTTGAGTATATAAAATATTGGTTATTTTTCTAAACTGGTGTGGTGTCCGTTTGTAGTGCTTACACTGTATTACTGTTGGTTATGTGCAAATGCTTTACACACTGCCTCTGAATTAAGCCTGACTGCTCGTGCCAAGCTACCACGAGGGTGAGCAGGGGTTACTTCACGAGTGTAACAACCCTTACCCTGACTAGGAAGAAGGGTCCCTACTTGGACAAAGGTGCAAGCCCTTGCCAACTAGAGATCCCATTTCTAACACTCACTTACCAGGGCTTCTACCATGGGGGAACCCCTCTCCCTGCACCTCTCATCTAGAGTCAGTAGAGTGTCCCTCCCACTACCAGGAATATGATCCCCTGCGCCAGTTCCCCAATCTACCTCAGGGACACTACGCACCACTGGAGTAACCTCACAATCCTGAACCCCCTGGTGTATGTCAACCCCCTCCTTGAAGTAGGGCCCCAAATCTGTGTGTGTGTCTACCTCATCCTCAGTACTGGACACTACACTTTTGCTGCCACCATCTGGGCTGGACAAAGCCCTACCGGCTTCCCAATCCAGCTCCAGCTCTCTCATTTTAAGCTCATGATCCAAGATCATCCTCCTTTCCTCCATGGCTAATCTCTTCTCCTCCCGCTCACTCTCCAGCCTGAGCTTCTGCAGCTCAAACTGCTTTGCCTCCCGCCTGTCCTCCAGCTCCTCTGGGGACAGACTGCTGCTGCCTGACCTGGCGGGTTCCCCCCCACCCAAAAGCATATCCACCCTGGAAATAGGCTCCTCCACCTCCTCACTGAGATTACCAGGCTGCCCACTGGCATGTCTGGCTGCTACCCAGGCCCTCAGCGCCTTCTGTAGCTCCTCCTTCCTTGTGAGGCCTTTAATTTGGACTTTCAGGTTTTTACAAATTGCTCGTAGTTCCTTTACGGCGTAGGTTTCCAACCTATCCTCCTCAAAGATAACTTCCAGAGATGCAACGGATGATGCAGCTGTGTCAGGCATGACAAAAGTAGTGAGTTGAAAACTGGCAAGATCAAAAATAGGCCAAAAGAAAAAGAACCAGTATGTGGTACGTAATGGTCTGCAATATGGTAGTAGTGCACACCAATCACTGTAAGTCAAGTGCAAACACAAGTCCTATCCTCACCGCTGACAACCAATGTTAGAAATGGGATCTCTAGTTGGCAAGGGCTTGCACCTTTGTCCAAGTAGGGACCCTTCTTCCTAGTCAGGGTAAGGGTGTTACACTCGTGAAGTAACCCCTGCTCACCCTCGTGGTAGCTTGGCACGAGCAGTCAGGCTTAATTCAGAGGCAGTGTGTAAAGCATTTGCACATAACCAACAGTAATACAGTGTAAGCACTACAAACGGACACCACACCAGTTTAGAAAAATAACCAATATTTTATATACTCAAGACAAGACCAATTACGACAAAAATCCACAATACTATACTTTACGAATGAATGCTTGATACGGTAACTTCTTCTTTGCAGGAATAGCACAAAAGCAAAGTTCGTACGAGTCGGTAGCTCCGTCCGAGCCTACCGCGATGCTGAAAACCACAGAGTCTAACAGTTCCAGCCGACCGCGTCGATACGGGCCAGCAGAGTCGTGAACAGACTCGGTTACAGTACCTTTCTCGTTGTGGCTGGTACGGAGTGTACGAGCCGGTCGGCGTTCGTCGCGGTTGCGGTGCAAGACGGAGCGATGCAAGGTGCGGTGTCCCTCGATGCGGTGCAGGCAGCGGCTCGATGAGCGTCGTGCAGACGGAGTCGGTGAGTCCAAGGCGTGCGATGCAGGGTGAGACGATGCTCGATGCGGTGCTGACAGGTTGTGATGCAGGCGACCAAGCCGGAGTGCGGGAGCTGGCGTCGGACAGCGGTGCGAGTCGGAGCGGTGCATCGCAGACGTGCGAGCGGTGCCCCAAATGCGGTGCGGTCTCGACTCTTGAGCCAGTTGCAGCGACCGCGTCGGTCGGGTCCGGTTGGTTCAGTGAAGCGATGCGATGCGAACTGCGGTGCCCACAGGTCACGGTGCAAGCAGCGGCTCGATGTTGGCGGCGTCGGACGTCACCCACGGTGAGACCAGGGTTGCGATGCGAAGCGGGGCGATGCGGTCTGCGGTGCAAACAGGTCACCGGCCAGGGATGGATTCGGTTGACGGAGTCGGTTGCGGTTCCCTTCCTCTGTGGCAACTGAAACAGCGTTCCAGAAGCGGTACCCAGAGGCTTGTGAAGTCTTTGTAGTCCCTGAGACTTCTTAACAGGAGGCCAGCTCGGTTTCAGGCCCTTGGAGATACTCAGCACAAGTTTGTAGAAAGTTCAGTCTAGTCCTTTCACTGCCCAAGGCAGAAGCAGCAGCTGCAGGCCAACCCAACAAAGCAACAACACAGCAAAGGGGCAGTACTCCTCCTGGCAGCTCTTCCAGCTCTTCGTCTTGGCAGGTTCCTTGATTCCAGCGAGATCTAAATTCATGGGGTCAGGGCCCCAATATTTATATCCCAAATTCCTTTGTTCTCTGAAGGCAGAGAGGCCTTTGCCTAGTCCAAACAAGTTCTGGAGCACTTTGTTGACAAGTCTCCGTCCCTTCTTTCAGTGAGTAGGCCAGGGACATCAGACACACCACAGGAGGTGGAGCCAGCATTGTGGAGGGAAGGCACTGTCCTATTCAGGGCCCAGGTGCGACCCCTCCCGCCCATCTACATGTAGATCTTGCTATTCAGCCCTGTGCTGACTCACCCTGTCTCCTGGCATCCCCCAGCCCCTGTCACTCACACTCCAGACAAGGAATACAACAACCTCGCAGAGGCAGGCTTGGATGGTTAGACAAGAAAATACCCACTTTCTAAAAGTGGTATTTTCAAACACAGAATGTTAAAACCAACTTCACTAAAAGCTGCATTTTATCATTCTGAGTCCAGGCATACTAAACTCGAATTTCTACCATGTTCCCGGGGTCAGTTAGGATTATATACTGTAATAATCAAAACCGCCCGTTCTGGCCTAGGGGGAACAGGTAGCCTTGCAATAGTGAAAAACGAACTAGGCTGTAATTCACTATCAGGACATGCCGCACACACCAGGGCATGTCCTACCTTTCGCATACAACGCACCCTGCCCACAGGGGTACCTTGGGCCTACCTTAGGGGTAACTAACAGGTAGCAAAGGGAAGGTTTAGGGACTGGCAAGTGTGTGCACTTGCCAAGTCGACATGGCAGCCACAGGCTGCGCACAGGCTCTGCAATGGCAGGCCAGAGTTACACTTTACGGGCTGTTTGCGTGGGTGGCACAATCCAGTGCTGCAGCCCACCAACAGCATTTGATTTATAGGCCCTGGCACTCGCAGTGCACTTTACTAGGGACTGACACATAAATCAAATAGGCCAATCATGGAAACACCAATCCATAACACATTTTACACAGAGAGCATATGCACTTTAGCACTGATTAGCAGTGGTAAAGTGCCCAGAGTCCTAAAACCAACACACACAGGGTCAAAAACAGGAGGCCAAAAAGCAAAAAGTCTGGGGTAAACCCGCTGAAAAAGCCAAGTCTAACAGTGGGTTTCTTGTTGACATATTATATCCAACCCCAGGGATCTTAATGCCTCACCAACCCTACCATGTTTAACCTCGTCATTAAGACCACCAATGTTTATTGAACAAATAGACATCCTAACCATAATTGTAACAGGTAAACAAACTGATCAGCAATCTGAAAATAGCTGCACAAAAATCATAGCATCCACGCTGGTTCTCTGGGTTTTTTCTCCCACTGCTGCACCAACCCACCACCGCCCTCCACCACCGCCCACCCATATCCCCTCCCCACCCTGTCCCAACCACCCTTGAACGCCCCTATGTTGAGGAAATACAGACCTGCGTTGGTCTGTGGTGGATGGGGAGCAGCTCCCCCAACCGGTGGCTGTAGTTACCTATCAATCATAGCCTATTAACACACACCCCTGTAACCGTCTAGTAGAGCTACTAGCCAAACCTTGCCATATAAACTACTCATGAGGGCCTAAAGACAAAACAAGCAGATTGCACAACCATACGACCTACGATTATACCCCACCCTCCGCAAGAAAGTCCTTGGCTTTAATTTCTGAGGTAAAAAATCTGGTCCGATCTCCCCAAATCACTTTCAAGCGAGCCGGATTCATTAAAAAGGCCTGTTCACCCTTCTCCTGAAATGGCGTAATCATTTGGTGTAGGCGCCGTTCGACAGTTATGCGCCAAAAATCTGGCCTGGTGAAGAATGAAAAGTCCTCAGCAGACCGTCGTGCTTCCGGCCTAGCTTTCTCAAAGATATTCTGTTGCAGCAAAAAATTTCAAAAGTACACCAGCACGGCACAGGGTTTTGCATCAGGTTTTACTGGCTGTCGAAGGGAGAAGGGGATTCGGTGTGCTCTTTGGAACTCGTGAAGCCAATTCCATCCTCCTAAGTCCGGGAAGGCCTTACGCAGCAGCTCTACCATGTACAGCCGCACATCAGACCCTTCCCTTCCTTCTGGGATCCCTAAGAACCGAAGGTTATTACGTCTTTGGCGGTTCTCTTGGTCTTCCAGCTTCCACTGGATGTCAATAAGTTGAGATTCATGAGCTTCCGATTGTCCATTGGCACCAGCAATATCTGTCTCAAGGGCAGCAGCTCTAAGCTCTAGGTCCGTCAGCCGCTCACTGTTGGCATTACATGTCTTGGCTATCTTCCTGACAGATCCCTGCAGCTTATGTGCTGCCGCCTGTGAGCGACGACTTTCCTGCTGGGCCTCTTCACGATGTGACATGACACACTGTAAAATAGTATTCAGAGTAGGGGGTACTGCTGAATGAACATATTAAAGCCCAGTTACACCATTTCCGAAAAACTGGTCGCCCGTGAATAATACCATCTCAGGTCTTTACCTCCCTTACTGTCGCATCCACCAGGTTTCCTGATCACTTTTCGCACGGTAGCTGCTGAATCCACTCCGCTAGTACCTGGCAGGCTCTCAGTCTCACTAGAATCCATGCTTGGCTCTGAACCGTCTACTGACCAGGAACCATCCGACAAAGAGAAAAAGCAATCATTTGCCTCTGGATCGTGATCCCAGTCATTACCTACTCCCACTCCCTTGAGATGGTGGGCCGAGCGGCGACTTTGCTTCTTTTTCTGATTTGATCGTAACAGATCTGTCACATCTCCCCCCACTAGGCCATCTTGAATTTTCATGGGGGCTTTACTCCCTTCTCTGCTCTTGCCCAATGCGATCTTTATATTTTCTAGATTACCCCCCTGAGGGATTTCATGTGGCTGGGCACTTCCCCCTGCATCTTCCCTTGCTGTGTCACTTGGAATATCCCACTCACCCTCCACTGCCAACACCCCTTTGGTTATATCTCCCTTTACCTCCTCTACTGATGTCCGGGCCGAACACTTCAAATTATCGAAAGGGCAGGGGACACGAAGTTATGAGCAAAGGCGAAATGCATAAAAAAAGCGTGAGAACTGTGGAGGCTTTGATCAATAGGGGTGGGGTGAGTGAGCGTGGGGGTGGGTCAAAGGCGTGACTAAAAAACAAATATTCTGTAACTTTTTTCGGTCTTTTAGCTTCAGCTAGCTACATATAAAGTAATGCACAGCATAAATAAAAAACAAATGCAAGTTGAATTAATCAATGGGAAATCCACTATCGTCTATTATAAAATCTCTGTAAGTTGATGCAATGCAGAGGTCTGTGCGTGCAACCAGAGAGCCACAGAATTGAAACCTGGTTGGTGCAGTGGATAGTAGTGACGTGTATGTTTAGATACCACTCAAAAAAAATGTGTGTCATAAGTAAGCTTCGATTGATTCTTTTAATTAAAGCCAACAGTGGCTTCCACCCTTTACATTTGCAGGTTGACCAGTTGCGCACCTTTAAATTTTTAGGTCGAGCCTGGGCAGCGCATGCGCTGCTGCGAGGCATGCAGTAGTGGAGTATGGACTTGAAGCCCCGCCGTACTCTCAGCCCATATTTGTAATTGGCTTGTGTCAATGTCCTTCGTAAACGCTGGCTTCCGATTCATTATTAGGCTTGTTAGTCCCCCCTTGGTACCGCCTTGTCTGCATTTGTTACCGCCCATAATGACTGGGTATTTTACTTGTCCTATTACCAAAAAAAAAAAAACATCTGTTTGTCAACTCGACAAACATGCTTTTTTTTGTCAAAGCACCCATGCCGCGGTTTCACTTTAATGTCGGACACGCCCCTTTCTTTAGACGCGCCTTATCTAAAGAAAGGGGAGTGGCCTTCATGAATGTGAAGGCGCCACATGGGCACTAAGCAATTTGAATGCAATAGGTCTCGCATTTGCAAGACTTTAAGCTATTGCCTTGCCAATAGCTTAAACTCTCGTAAATGCGAGACCTATTGCATTGTAAATGCTTGTTCTTTTTGCCTGGGGGTTTGCTAGGTTAGGGAATATTAGCTTGTATTGGGCAAGCATCACCCAGAGACACAGGGGTGGTATGATACTGGACAGAATCCTCCAACTCAGCTCTACCCCGTTGATCGTCCCCACTTACATTTAGAGGCAAAATATTCCTGGCCACCTCCAATGATAGACGCCTCTTTGTAAGCTCTATTTCTTTTGTCAATACCCTTGCTGCACGTACCAGAAAAGAATCCAGAGTAGTTATGATGTCCCCCACCGTAGAACTTGCCGTATTCTTTCTTTTCCCCATGATCCAGGAATGCGGAACACCGTCGGTCAACAGACACTAGTTAGGCACTAAAGGCCAGGTCGGGGGTGGGGGGCTCGCAGCCCAGCCTCTGCGGGGCGCTGATGGGCACGGGACGGGACGGGCCTGCCTTGGCCACGGCTTTGCACGGGTGTGGCCCGCGCTGGGGGAGAGCTGCTTGCGCTAAAGCGCTGGTGATGCAGCTGGAGCAGAGAGTGCCTCCTGGGTCCCCGGAATGTTGGGATATGTAGTCCTGGTGCCTAAATCAACCCTTTTATCAACTTAAAATTAGATCGAAAACGCCAAACATCGAATTAATATATCATACGATATTCACTTGTTAAAAAGAGAGAGTGCTTTAAGATATATAAACGTTCAGTTAGGCGTAAATTATGGGGATCTAGAAGCCAGTACGCTTCCATGGAGGTTGTAGAGTTGGCGGGCGCTAGGCCCACATACTCATAAAATGATCACACAGACACAGATTGTATGGGTGGATAACTGGCCCAGAGCACGTGCGCTCGGCCCCTTTTATTGTCAGGGTCACCTGACTGGTGACGCCTGTGGTGGGTGGGTGTTCAGTGTGTGGTACAGCAGGGGGGAAACACTAGAATGCTGATCGGACGATCACTACATCCCTCCCAAACTTTAATAAAGGTCAAAACAATGAAGTCCGAACCTGTGGGAGAGAATACAATTTGAAAACAAACACAACACAATAATAACGACTTCCACATAGTCTCTTCCGCTGCTGGCCAACTGCCTACGAGGGTATCCTTGCAGCCGGGACCACTAGTTCTCCTTGGCATGATGTCAGGGTGCCCTGTGGATGTAGTCTTTCTTGGACTTGCAACGTGGAAGTGTGCTCTACAGTCTCTCTCTTCCTGTTCCACATTCAGTGAAAGTGCAGATGGAATGATGGTGGATCAGTTATGTGTTACTTTCCACTGTACAGTCCTGGTTGAAGTATTTTCTCCATCTGGTGATTCACTATCTCCAACGGGATATGCAGTTGCAGGACATCCCTCTCACGGATGCCACTCTCTCGTGGGTGTCCCCTCTCACCGGACGACCCGGAGGCCCTTTGCTGCCAGGCTTCCACTGGACCGGTGGACTTCCGCCTTGTCGCTCCAATCAGGTTGGAGGAGTTGCTACGGGTCACCTCTGCATGTCCTAAGTTCCACCTGAAAGGGTGTTGTTGGCACTTGATCCTTTGCATGCTACCTTTGTCCTCCCAGGATTTCCAGAGCGAGCTTCAACAGTCCATCTCTCGTGTCGGAACCCGCTGCCACCGTTGTCCCAGAGGCCTCTGCCCCTTGGATATCCACGGTCCTGTGTCCGTTCCATCCCAGAGGTGGTTGTTACCAACGGACCGGCTTGCTCGCCTCTGTCGTCACCGGGTGATCTTGGGATTCGCAAGTAGATGTGTACTTCCAGTGATACTGATGTTTTCCAGGCACCGTGTTCCGATGTTCTTGCATCTTTGCACTTTCTTCTTCTTCAGGTGTTTTCCTTCTGGTGTGTGTGTTGACCTGTCACGCACACCTCTTTACTCTTCTCCTCTGCTTCTCTTCCTTCGCCATGGCTTCTTGCCACTCAATTTCTGTCTTCTCTTTCTTTCCTTCGCGACGCGGTCTGGTCTTCTCTCCTGCTGGTCTGCCCTAACCAGGCCTCTCCGTGTAGGGTGCACTCCACACGTGTCTCCCTGGTCTTGTCCTCCCATAGGACACTGCCTTCACCTCGATCTGTGACTGGACCTGTCATCGCGACCTTCCCCAGCGCCACTTCTTCGCACCGGAGGCGCTCAAGAAAGCTCTCGGGCTCCCGCAGCGCAGGAGACCGCTTGAGCCGCACCAGCACTTTCCTGCCAGGAGGCAGCTGGGGACTCCATTTCCCACCGACCCCTGTGCCACTTCTTCGCGCCGGAGGTGCTCAAGAACGCTCTCAAGCTCCCGCAGCGCGGGACGCGTGCGGGCGTGCCCGGGCCAAGGGCGGACCCGTCAGCGCCCGTCCGCGACTGACTGAGGCTGGGCTGGGCCTATTCTCTTGGTTGTACTCCCTGGGATAGTGAGGAAGTCTACTTTATTGTCATCACCGTCGTCGCTTGCCACCTCAAGGGGTTGTTGCAGGTTTTTCGGACTTGGACCTCGCCGTGAGTACTCCTTTTTTTTCTGGCCACTTATTTTGGGAGTTTGTGTGGAATTTGAATAGAACTTTGAACTTAAACTGAGAGGTGTGGCGCCACGGCCAGGGTGACTGACGCTGGAATCTGGGGCTCACGGTTCGATCCCAGGCACCGGCGGCAGGTCAGCCCAGCACCATGTGACTCTGGGCAATAGCTTGTTTAATCTTCCCGACGGCCCCCAGCGCCGGGATGCCTTCGGGTAGCTGTTCGCGCTTTACAAATACTGGATTTACATTTATTTATCTGCACCTTTGCCGCTTCCCCTGTGCCGTTCTGGTCTTTGGCTTTTTAGTTGTGGGGATCTGCCTAATCCAATAAAAGGGGAAAAAGAAGACTCAGCCAGCAACCCCTACGGGCCAGCCGTGTCGCACCATTGACTCTTTTTTGGCAAAGGCTGTGGGCGCTATTAATAAGGAGATAGTTCGGACGGAGAGGCGGCTTTCACTAGACATAGGGGGACGGGGGCAAGTTTACATCTACTTTGCAAATGACCCCTATGGACCAGCCTCAGCCCACCCCTTCTCCGGCTTTAAACCTGATATCCATTGAGGCACCCTCACC